>SMSR01007657.1:499-19671 GCA_019453355.1 Ceratina japonica | reverse complement strand
TCTCTCTCTCTCGTGCAATGCCTATATTTTATTCGTTTATTATTCTGATTGCAGTCAAAGCATATCGCACAATCCCTTCTACGACATGCTCGCGGCCAGGAAGAAGAAAGCGCAAAAGACGAACGTACATTCGAAGAGTTAAACGTCGCCGCGTAGTCGGCTTCGAAAGCCTTGGCGAGACACAAGACTGTCCATCCACGAGCCAGTCTCGGGATCGTGGAGTACAATCAAACGATGCCCATCCACGGAAAATTTACCCGACACTTTACGAGAAGGATGGATCGTCGAACGTAACGGAAGAAAGAAACGATGCAGTTGGCTGAGAATCGTTATGTTTCATATGTCATAAGCCTTAGGAGCTTAGATACGTGTTATTTAATTCGACGGTTTCCCCGAGAGACGAACGACAGACCGTTCCAAATTAGGAAAATTATCTGCATTTGACGGTTGTGAGGACGAACGTTGGCCCAGTACGTACTGGAGTGGTTGCGTTTCGTTCCTTAAACGGGGAAATCCGATAAAGAAATATTTAAAAAAAATATGTGACTCGTGTAAGCGTATTAACGACGAAGTAGGAAAAATTTAGATTCGTCCAACGCGGAGGAGAGACAATTTCGGAAAGAGTGAAATCTTTCTTAATTTCTGGTAGCTGTAGAGCACAGCCCGATCGAGGGCAAGATGTTAATTTATTTTCCAAGGATATCCTTCCTGCGTTTCGCGTTCTTTTCGAGAGTACGAGATAACGAACGTACGTCTTCTGTTCGAAGTGTAGCAGCAAGACAAAGACTCTAGCCGATGATAAACTGACATTAAACGCGAGAACGAGAGCTCGCAAGACGCGTGTATTAATGTGATAGCCGTGTATTTATTTGAGAGAAAGAAGATGATTGAAACTTGTGTAGATAAGACTAGCTGAGAAAAACGTATCCTCGATATTATATGTCAGAACGATCTTAAGCTGTACATTGTCGTACGGTCTGTAAATATATGTATAAGTAGCCAATTACGTAGGCTAGGCCGATTATCGTTTTCCTTTCTTTTTTAATATATACAAATATTTAACATAAAAATATATATATATACATTACGCATGAAGCGTACAGCTTTGTGCATTATATACGCAATACGTTAGCTCCAATAGTGCAGAGAACTGGATAAGACGCAGTTGAATGCCTGCATCGCGATTGTAATAAAATGACGCGTACATAAACGCTGAAATTCGAGAATGATCTCCGGATATTTTTTGATCGTACTTCAAGCTAACGAGACTATTCCACGCTCCGAGTAAACAACGATGCAAGGCTACCCGTTCTTTCGTTCTCACGAGGGTTTAAAACGTTTTTAAAAGTTTTTTCAATTCCATTTGATAATGATCTTTTTGGATAAACGTAGCGTTTTTTATATTTCGAATCGTATCGATTACCGCCAATACCTTCTCAAACCGTTTTTATCTATCATAGGATATTTGAAATTCGTTAATGTTTCTCCGTGTTCCGATACGCCAACCGTGTTATACTCGCTACGATTTCTCCGTTTCTATTCTAAGAAATCGATCCGTCTTCGTGTCGCAATCTTTAGACTTAGATCGTTCAGAAATCGCGTCTCCCCGTCGACGCGAGTAATAGAATAAACAAAGCAGCATAAAAAATGAATGCAAGGCAAAAATGTGGGTGCCTTTGAAATGTTGTTCAAGCTAGTCGTAACATCCGATCCGTCGCGTAAAGGGTGTGTGTAAAAAAGAAATGCGGAAACTCCGGGATTTAATTGTCTGTGTACCGTTCTTTTTTCGCTACACGCGAGAGAGTCACATCGAAGAAGCCTTACTACTATACATTGAAATGACGAAGCGCAGAAATAATTATCATAGTATCAAGACTAATAGGGCATAAGTTTTTTAAACGTCATGCTATATTGTATTCACCGTAGAGAATATAATTGTCCCGCGAAACAGTGTTTCGTACCCCGGTCGTAATTGTTTCGAAGAACCACGTCGTTTCTATTCAGTCGACTTCGAATAGACGATCGTTTCACGGCTACCGCGACCCGTCCTTGAATCTACATTGTACAATCTACTTTAATTCTTCTTTTCTACTGCCCAGAAACCATACACGAACAACTGGATACGTAATTGTCTGGAATATTTATGCAAGAACACCGACGGGCGCGTTCCCTTCCTCCTTTCCTTCCGCAGTAGCAAATAGATGTAAAGAAAAGCTGGTCACTCGTGTTAGGGAGTTGTGTAAAATTAGTTTAAAGGGATGGCTTCGTTAATTCGTTCGCGTTCTACGTGTTAATGTTTCCTTCGATAATTGTTTGTCGATCAATGTATGTATAAATATAATTTATATTTCCCAATGGGGATGAGATCGATTAATCATCTTTACTTTTATGACGAGTCGTAGTCGTTTAAAGCACAGTGTAAAAATGTTGTAAAACAGCTTTAACGCTTGATTTAAGGAATGTAATTAATAGGCTGTATTAAATCTTGCGTAACTAGTAAAGTGATTAATTAGATCTGAAATACTGTATAAAGAGTTGTACTTTACGGCGAACCATTTGTACATTTCGTTGTATATTATTTTCATTCGATAATTGTTATGTATTCATAATGATCTGTGTACTGTATCTACGACATTATATGTACTAATTTAAATCTAATTAATAAACAATTCCATTTCGTAAGAAAATTAATAATGCCACATTCCTTCTCATTTTTCGATGTCTACTCTTCATCTCCTAATTGTTCCCTTCTAATCTTCGGTCTTAATTACAAAGTGCTCAACTTAGTTCGATGCAAATGCAAGTATGAAAAAAATGCAAAGACCATAGTGACAAAGTAGTCGGATGACTTTGCATATAGGAAACTACATAAACATAATTTCTGAATGCACAGTCATCGATAGTTGCCTTCTTCCGAAGGTGCATGCACGAGCGAACAGGCATAAACCTGTCCGGTCTTACCTATTCACAGGCGCACCCGGAACCAATTACCTGCCTACCTGATCCTCTAATATTCAAGAAAGGGAAAACAGACACAAACAGATTCGCACGGCACGACGGTACGTACGGGCTCTCATCCGCTCGGATGTTGTGACCTGCGGAAGCCGTCCCGGGACGACTTCTCACCCGAGTTTCACATACAGATTTACATTCTCAAGTACGTATATACGTACCGTTCACCTGTAATCGGCTGACAAAACTAGCTGCTGCATGCAGCAATATAAAATTATTATTACTCCCCGTTTTGTCCTGGCATGATTGAGTGAACGGTGGAAGTTAAAAGTACTCACTGCGATAAAAATGTTCATTGATGTCTCTTGCACCAGTTGAACGTTGAGGGATGCCAGGAACCAGCTACCGAAAGGAAGATGAAAACTGTAACAAACAAGAATAAAGAAAAATTATTATTTATTCTTACATGGTTTTTTAGTAATCCTGATGCGAAAGTTACAAGCAATGTATTCTAGGAATGTTCAACAAGTGGTTGAGCAAACGCTTCTTTGTTTACTAATAGTGAAAGTCCATAATACTTACATTTATGTGAAGTAATAAATAAGTCATAATGAAACGTCCAACAATGCACACAATGTTTCGAAGATTAAAACGAACACTGATATATAAATCGCCGAAATACTTATAAAGAACACGAAGAACAGATCACCCACGAGGAGAGAACACAACAAACAGCAGACGGTGCAGCAGACACTGGAAGCGCTTCTGGTAGTAGAGTGAGAGCTGCATGCACGTGACTGAATCATGGAGTGAATGGTGGACGCCATGTTGCCTAGGGTTGCCTAGCAACCGCATCCGACGAGCCAATGGGGAACACTTGGTCGATCGGCTGAGCCTGGAGCTGGTTGAGAGATTACTCATATATACTGATCTCAATATTACAATTGAATAAAAATTCTTAATTTGAAGGTTGATTAGATTGTAAATGGTACCGTTTCCGAAATCGAAATTTATGTCAAAAGGGAAATTTGATAAAGATCGCTTAGATTTAACGAAGTTGCTTGCTAAACACCAAAAGCGAAGGCACAGTATACTTACTGTGGCGAAGGTCTGATTGTAAAACAGTAATTTGTTGAATCACATTTTATTCAGTCTTGTACCAGAAGTCCAACTAAAAATTATGCATATTTTTGCAATTAAAAATGAGTCTGATTGCGACGTTTCAAGCTTCAACTCGTGGTGCCATCTCTTTCCCAAGTTCTTATCGTGTGTAAGTTTATTCGTGCACATCACCGAGGAGAATTGTGATAAACATTTATCTTAAGAAATTATTAACTAAACACAATGAACACTTTACGACTGGCCTGTCAACGAAATCTGTATCAGATTCGTCAATTTCACAAATGGTACGGGCTAACAATTCATAATTATGTAGTTCAACGAAACGTGATCAAATAACCTGATTTCGCTAGCGTCGAACAATTAAACCAGATGATATATTTTTCAGTATTGTTCAACAACAAGAAGCAGCAGCAGCTGCAGCAACTGCAACTACTACTGCAACTACTAAGCCCTCGGACTCTGCAACTGTTTCTACAAAGGAGGAACCAGTGGTCAGTTCGAAAATAGAACAGATCGCTGATCAGATTGTTTCCTTAAATCTCATCGAGGTAGCACAATTAAGTGACATACTGAAAAAGAGATTAAATTTGCCTGATGCACCTGTAATGCCAATGGGTGGTTTCGTTGCTGCAGCTGCAAAGGGACAAGTATATATCTTTTAAGTTACGTAGATGATCTAAGTTCAATATAAGATATACACGAAGTATTTTTCTCTTAGGATGAAGAAGAGGAATCACAAACAGTAGTACAAACTGCATTCACCGTAAAGTTAACAGGATTTGATGACAAACAGAAAGTGGCCTTAATTAAAGAATTAAAGACTATACTGCCTGACTGTAATCTTGTGCAGGTAATTTTTTCAATCTAAAAAGTACTATCTGGTTCATTCATTATCTATGTTTCTTTTATGTAGGCTAAGAAGTTTGTCGAAAGTGCACCAGCTGTAATAAAGTCTGATCTTACAAAGGAAGAATCTGATAATTTAGTGGAAGCTATCACAAAAGTTGGTGGCAAAGTTGAAGTTGTATAATTTTGTGTAAATATATCATATCGAAAAATTCACACTATAGACTTTAACAATATGTAATAAACTTAATTACCAAAACCCTGTCTGAATATCCTATTTTCCCTGCAAGTATGTGTTTTTAATAATCAAAGAGAAGTGATCAAGTCTGCAATATTTAAGTCATCTGTACATAAGTTCTATATGAAGGATTAATAAAGCAAAGAAAAAAATGTTCTCTTTTTTTTTCTTATACCACGTTCTCAAAGTCCCACTTCAAAAACTGACGACGGTATCTTCTTAACATGTGTAATTTATAAAGGTGCGTTGATAAGCCGATTCATATTCAAATAATGCATATCATTTAATCACCGAATTGAATTATTGGTGCCGCGATAACAGGCGTATCGATAAAATAAGGGGCGTATCAATTAACAATTGTTCTCGTTATCTTCGCCCGGATACTTGGTACACCGGCAAATCTACTTAACGTTTCATCAAATTCGAGGAAGACCACATTTTTGGTACGATCGTGCGTGGAGGATCTATTTCTATCCGAGGAGAGGGAACGACAGAAAATTTTTTCACTAGCAAACGGAAAGCGATTGCGACGCTACTGCGCCACGACGACTATTGCCACGATGGCCGAGGAGGCTGACATAAACGATAAAGCGACGATGGAAAGTATAGCGCAAAACATACTCGAGGTTCGTGTCAGCTCTGATCAGGACAGTGCGTGATAACGTAATAGTGGCTTTCGACGTGTCGAAAGAAATTCGGGGCCTAACGATACCCTATTATTCCGGGCTTTTTCAATCGTTTTGACAGATCAGTGCCGGAGGAGGCGGGTCTGCGTCGAACGAGGTGGCCGCGTTGGAGTTCCAAGCCTCGCAGGTGATCTCGAGGCTCGAGGAAGCCGTGGAGAGAGCGGCTGACGGTGGCGGTACCACCTGGAACAATCCGTCCGGGTTCCTGTCGCAGTCGAAAACCCCCGACGAAATACTAGCTTTAATCCAGGTAAATGCAACGCCAGCAGAAGCCATTAATCGGAAAAGATTGGTTATTTCCCTTCGACGCGGGTTTCGGTTGGCCCACGATCCTGACGATCGTCAGGATCAACTATCACGTGGTCCCAGGGTCGTTGCAAATCGCCTGAACAATGCTTACGATTTATAAAGTGGCGGTATCTTTTGAACGTTTCAAAGAAGACGCGATACATTTACGAGGAGATTCGATGTACGTTTATAAAATTGTAGGATTTGGTGATTCACGAAGACGCTCCACAGCCAGTGGAAGACGGTTCCACGGAGACCGCGACTAGTCAAGTGACTACTCTGCCAACTTTAACAGAGCCAGCAAAATTAGCATTGATCGCGCATACCGTTTCCGCTTACGCGCTCGCCCTTCCGAAATCACACGCTCAGAGATTAGCCGGTCGATTGGCGGCGGATACAACGCGATGGCTAAGTCATATTTTTCGTTTCGTCGATTGCGCATCGTCCTTTCACGAGGACCACTTAGAGGGCCTGGTCAGGGTGACCAGGCTGGCTCTGCACAGGAAATATCCGCGGTATATGGAAGAGGGATTCACCGCGCTCGCGGCTTCCCCGCCTTTAATTTACAGCTCGGTCGCCGCGCCTTTAGGCGTTGTCCAGCATTTATGCAGACAGGTAAAAAGAAACTGATACGGATCTATAATCCCTGAAATAGAAAAGTTATATATGTGTACATTACGTTTATCTCTTAGCTATCTTTGCCACTTCACTGCGTACGGCCCATCCCCCATAATACAATGTTCGGATCGCGGTATAGCATGGACGTGTCGGCTTTGGAACGGAGATTGGCGGAAGACACGCAATCGAATAATGTGACGCCGCTTCTGGTACTGGCAGAAGCGGGATCCGTATTAACGGGACATTGTGATAACATCGCCAGGCTACGCACAATTTGCGACAAGTACAACGTCTGGCTACATCTTAGAGGCCATTCCCTAGCCGCGTTGGCTTTGAACAATTCAACGAAGGATTTGGTGGGTCTGCAAATAATTATTTCTTTCGTCCGCGTAATAAAAATTTTAACGATCTCGGTTTTCAGCCTTCGAAAATCGCGGACAGCGTCACGTTACCTCTTGGAGTATGGCTCGGTATACCGTCTTTACCGGTGGTCGTATCCTTTAAATACGTATTCAAACCTGTTTTGTTTTTCGGCGAAAATTTGCCTTAATACGTTTGTAGACATTGTACAGATTAACAGACACGAAGGGCGGCCGGCCGACTCCGAGAGACACGACCTTGTCTTTGGTATCGGGTTTAATGACGGACTCGTTATCGAGACGCTTGCCAACTTTGCCATTGTGGGCCACGTTGCAAGCGTTAGGTCGAGACGGTGTACATAACAGACTAAAAAGGTGCTTCTTGTCCGTAGAAGAATTGTACAATAAGATCAAGAAGTTCTCTTGCATAAGGATATTGGTAATTAAATTTGTAAATCTATCGATCGTTTTAAATCAAGAGCTTCCAGCTTACGTTATTATCTTTTATCAAGAGTCAACCACCCGGAGGTGAGACAGGGTCCTATACGATAAACGAACTCTTAACAAACCCAGTGAACAATCCGCAGCTGTTCGAAGCTGTGGCCAGCGCTCTAGTGTTCCAATTCGTGCCTGCCGATAGAGACCCTCAAGCGACGGAACGCGTACCACCGTACTACGATAAACTAAATTCCTGGCTAGGGCAAATTCTTCAAAGGGACATCGAGAACGTTCAGATAGAATTGTGCGAAATAGAACACCACGGTATCGCTATTCGTATTTGTCCGCTGGAAAACCCGGAACCACCTCCCTCGACCGAGGATATAGATAACGTGGTCGCCTGCCTCGAACAGCAGATAGTGAGTTTATTTTAATTAGACGCGTAATTTGTGCAGCATATGCGATAACTGATTGTTTGTTTCAGGAAATACTACAAGCAACGGTGGAGCACAAGGCGACATTCATGAAATTAGTCTCCGAGAATGATTCTTTGCATTTAGTGGAAATGCCTGGTTGGGCAGGCTTGGGCGGAGTGCGATACGCTCCCCCAACTTGGATCCACGTTATGACCGATCAGGCGAAAGAAGAATTAAACAGACTGAACACGCAGTTGGTCGAAGCTTTGAGGAACACGGACGCGGCGTTTTCCTTGGGCGAAGGAGCCGATGGCTTGGCCTGCGTTCGATTCGGAATGGTCACGCAAGATACAGGTAAGATATATTTGCTGCGTCTATTACTCGTAGTGTTCCTGAAACTAATCTACTTTCCAGACGTGGCCGAGTTACTGTCCTTAGTCTTACAAGTTGGTCAGGAGGTGGAGGCCAGCTCCAAACTGTTGGACACTATATCTGAAGTAGTGAAACGAGGGATCGAAGCCGCGCAGACGGATTTGGAGAGGGAGAATGCCGAGAAGTTGTGGCAGGAAGGTATTCTTAGACACGTGCCTGTCGTTGGAACTTTTGTCAATTGGTGGAGTCCTCCGTCGAAAGAAACCGGTGTACGCGGGCGTAGTTTAAATTTACAAGCCGGTACGTGTCAACAAATCTCCAGATCTCCTTATATGAACTTCAAATTGTGATCTGTTTAATGGTCTCTAGGTGTCGTCGAGAGCACGGAGAACATTTACAAGTATCACATGCAATTGCAACCCAATTCCACCGTGATCAACGGGTCCGGTGCCCGAACTCCGCCGCAGCCCCTTGTACAAACCCCGGTCGGTGCGAGTAGTCAAAGTCACAGTCGTTCGTCGAGTCATTCCAGTCTGCAAAGCGGCAAAAGTATCTCCGTGATTACGAACGCCGTTTCCCATCCACAAGTGAAGGAGGAATCCGGCGAGGTGAAGTCGTAGTGAACATTAAACAGCGCCGTTGGTCGAGATACAAGATTCTTCAAGTCCGCGACGGACTTGACGGAGGGACGAAGCTCCGGGTGAAGCGATCACGCGTTTACGGTAAATGCTATACTTTACATTCGCCGAGCACAGCAAAGAATTAGCCTTTATCCCTAAAGCGTACGTCGAAGAGCTTGATAATTCAACGAATGACAAAGGCGCGCCAGCCTTTTCGGTCGGTCTTTCTATCATCCCCTATTATTTCCTCCCGGTCACCCGATTTTCTTTCACCGAACGATCTGAGACATCGGAAATACTTGGCGGACCTATCGCGCGTGGCTTGTGTACTTATTAGACTGATAACGAGTAAAAACGAGTCGCATCAACACGATAAGTTCCTTTGGTAACGAGTATTAACAAAGTATTTCTCTAATAGCACAATGAAACGGATCGCCTTACGACGTGTAAAACGTATTTTCGTTTAGCATTTAGTTAGTCCGACGACGGACACGAACGATACCATAATTACAATGACCTAGACACGATAGAGATACGATTAAGTTTCGAGCGACAGTGTTTTACGACTTTGTGTGCACATACGTTCTGAATAAATTTTTCAACCAGACTTACGTTTTACTTACTAGTATTTACTTTCCAAAATATATGCTACTACATCCATCGCGATCAACCGAATCTTTTTCTCATAAAGCACAACGTATATACATTAAGGTCCCATACGATTGCTTGAAGAACGATTATCGTTAGGCACGCGTTGTAAACTCTATTAAAGAATCTAAGCATTCTTTCTAAAGATCCAACTGAACGCGTAAAAAAATATGAATAACATTTCGACGTTTAAACGACAACCAAAGAGATTTATAGATTTACATTCGTGCGATTCTCGAACTATTACTGTGTAATATTTCCGACGGGATAGGAACTTTGTTTTTAAAAGGAACTACATAAAGAATGTTTACAGTACTATAGCCTTCAGTGAATTGTTAATAAATACATTGAATGAGAAAAAAAAAGAATTCAACTGTATGTATATTTATGTACCAAATTGTTGTAATAAAGTACTGCAATCGAATAAAAGAGTCGATAAGATAAATCGAGGGAGTTTCTGAATGTCTTAACGGCGTATGAGTAAAAATGAGAATGAAATCGTCGTAGAAAACAGCGGAACCTCTTACACGATGGTGAACGGAAACGATCGGTCTTATATCTTGTTTTATTTCTCTTCTCATATTATTCATGTTACCATTACAATAGGAGGAATTAAGTCTGGAATATGGCAATTAGACGTAATTCGCAATGCACAAAAACGGTATAGATTAACGAGTCTCGTTTTGCTCTTTATATAATATGCCTCTCAATGAATTCTCTTTACAATACACGCTTGAAACTGTTTCCCTTTCATCTTTCCGCGCGTACAAAAACACCATAGAAATCTTAAACTTACGTAAAGTCTCGAATAGCCTCTGCACACTTTGTAAATGAACCTCTTTCGCACGCCGAGAGAGAAGAAACGCGAAAACAAACCAAATCCGCCTACATTTTTTGCGAATCAGCGTTCGAAGGCCCAAGGAGCGTAGCCACGTTTTCCTTAATCCAGCCGAAAACCAACAGGCAGACGTCCGACCACCATTTCTCACTCGCGATTTGATCAAATATCTTTGATGTTCGACACGTTTTACATAAATAACGAATTCCAGTTAAGTAGTATCACTCGGTCACATGATAAAGATCATAATTTGGCATTTATCGCTGAAAACGAAACCGTAACTGCGAACGAAAACGGTAAACAGCACCGTTTGAGAATTGATGGTCAAGTTTACTGCGTAGTCGGTCCCGACAGTTTTTTGATTTGCACTTGTTTCTTACTACAATACGTCTAAGCCTAAGCTTTACCGAGGAAATAAGAAAGTTTCCATAGGCCAGAACAACGCACCAATTCCAAAATTTACGTCCTATCATCCGTAATTGTATTACTACTATAGGTATTATCATATATATATTAGCGTTTTCTGAAAATATTAATTCTCTCTCGCGGTCTCGTTCACACGCGCACACGTACTCGCACACATATCGTTCCTTCTTTGTCTTCCTCTCTCTCTCTGCACTCCGTACAGATCCCGTATCAAAAACGATGCGAAAATTAAATGCGGTTGTACTTATCGGAAAGTGTGGTTCGCAACTTCTCGTCTCGCACAGGCTCCCGCTCGATGCGTGTCATCGGTACGAATCGACAAACTTTTGAGAATCAGTGTCACTCGTCTATAGACCACGCATTCGTTCGTTCAACAATAATTCCATTTTCTCGTGAATCCGTGGATCGTCTTTCATCGGTGCTCCCTCTTCACGACAGATGTCCGACAAAAAACAAACGTTGAAAAATACACTTTTGATTCTTTCCAACTCGTCGGATGCGTCCCAAATTGTTAAGATCCGTGCGCTTTTGTAAAGTTTTTTTTCATAAATCCAGAGAATACTGTATTGATCCCGTTTACTCCGACAACAGAGACGAATGTTCTTTCAGGTTTTACCTTAGACTGTCCCTTCGCTCCCTTAACTAATACCGATTGAAAATTGAGCAGCGTGGGGGGAAAAAATTTGGCAAGAAACTCTGTCGCGTGCAACAGCCGGACGAGATTGAACGTGTGCGAAAAGAAAAACCTTCGTATTCTCTTTTTTCATCTCCTTCTATTGACTAGGATGTTTCGTTTCCGGTCTTCGATCCGATCTTAAGATTATAGTCCATTAACGGCTAGACCTATATCACTATACTCTACGCGCTATGATCTCTCCTTGTATTTTTTTTCACGTTAATAAATATTACAACTATGTACAATCGAATTAAACGTGTTTATACTTAATCGTCTTTCTTCTACCTATACCGGTTCCCGTGCTCGTTACCGAACGGCGGCGAGCACACGATAACTCCAGACGGCAATTATCAGGAATAAAATTGCTTGGCAATTCTGCTTATCGAATATACTGATCTCGTCAGTATAAAAAGTGTTTCGTCTTATTCCAGATAATTACTGGCTCGTGTTCGCGAACTGTTATCATAGAAATATCGTTTTCGACGTGGAAACGTAAACGCGGACACGGCGAAACGTCCGTTCCGAAACGGCGGCCCTTCGTTCCAGGAAGGATACCGCTGGCCTACGAAGAAACGACGAGAAACGAAAACAGTAGAGCAGAACGATATTATCTCTGTGTAAAACTCGTAACATCTAAATTCAAGTTATATCACACGTACACCACCTCTCCTCGACGTATCTGTTCCTCACATTTACTCGACAAACTTACGTCTATTATGTTTTACTGTATATTTACACACGGTTCTCGGTGAATAGGATGCGGAATATAAAGCCATCCGCCAGTTCGTTGCAGATATTCTTCATCGATCTCGAACGATCTCGCTCCCGACGTTTTGTTCCCATCGGGGAAATCGACTTTTACTAGGAAGACTTTGCGCTCCGCAAATAATTCAATCTCGATCTCTTCGTCTCTCCTCGACTTATTCGGATATAAAATACCGATATTATATGAAAACTTTATTGCGGTCGATGAGAGTACCGACACTGTTACCATGAATATTTCGTTTTACTAAATGCAAAATGTCTGTACTGTCTGTTGACGATCTCGTGAAAACCGCCTGACGCGGCTGACCGAGTCACGGATCGTCGAAATGCATTACGAACGGCGTACGTACATATTCGATTCTAGAAATGTTTCTCCCATATAAAAAATGAAAAACACCTGACGGTACACAACGCTTGCGTTTTACCATGTTTGTACTTAAAAACGTATGCTCGCCTGAGTAGTGGCAAAATTCTTCTCGTCCAGTTCGTGTACGCTCTCATTCTTATTACTCACGGACGCTCGATGTCTCGCTACGGACTTTAAATATTAACGTTGATAAATATACATATATTTATATATCCATATATCACTCGTTCTGTATTTCGTGCGGTAACTTCTTATATCAACGTGTATATCTCTTGCAAACATGTAAAGTGTACTGAGAAGTGGTTTATCGATCAACTCAACGGTTGTAATTCGTCCCTCGCAATCCTCGATAAAACGTATAAAAAAAGGTATATATAAAAATCGTGTCGTGGTGTTTGTATCTTTTGTAAAAAGACGTTCGAAAAATTTCATCCTCGTGGACTGTTTACGATTGTTGTCAATTCAGTCTAACGCAAAAAGTATAGGCAAGCAAAAATGCAGCTCAGAACGATTGTAAAGGAGACGATAGTAGGCCACGATAAAAAGAATGGACAGCGTTAATTCGATGAAACGGAAGTCGACGAATATACTCGGCGCCTCGAACGAGGCCGGATTAAATCGTGTAACTTTGTATTCACTTTGTAGGCGATTTGTATACATATGCTAATATTTGAATATTTGTGCTTCTTCGTGTGACGTGTGTCTCGTTGAAAACGAATACCGAACGATAAATACGACAATAACGACCTCCTTCGTTCGCGAAATTACTCTTACTTACAGAATAAGCTAACGTAGTATACGACGATAATCACTGTACATGATATACAAGTACGAAACTTCAGATATACAAGGCCTTTCGGGCCTAAGCGTTCCTCGGATTTCAAGTAAATGACAAGAAGAAGGATTACTCGACTGAATCTCAAAGATGCAACCAAGTGCTAATTCGATTATTCGTAGAAATGAATCTTTACCTTTTCTCGTCGAATTTTCCTAACGCAGTATCCGCTTTTTTTGCCCCCGTTTCTTCCAGCTCACATCACTCTCGCTGGCCTTCTCCGTTAGGTCGCCACCTTTGCCTGGATCATCGTCGAACCTCCGACGCGGTGAAACAGCGATTCGTTCGTCGTTTTCGTTCGTGAAATTTTTCGAATACGTAGATGCACTCATCTTCTCTTTCTTCAATTTCGCGAAATAGCGAAATCTTAAACGCGTATAAATGTGACCCCGTGGTTCTGTTATCAAAATTTACCAAACGATTGAGCCATGTTTTTTCATCTCAAAGTGTGTTGCGTATAAAAAGAAGATTGCGCGTATCAAAACACGCGTTGTTACGTAATAAGTTAAAAAATGTAGAACGACTTTCCAAAAGGAGTCCCTTGAGAACAATGATATCGCGCTTTCACGTGATTCTCGTTACTGTTCAACGTCGCGTCAGCGAATCCTTTCTTAGTTCCTACGACGCTCCTGTTTCGGTCGTTCGGAGTTCGATTACAGTTCTGTAACGGCGTACAGATTGGGATCGCTGCCCTGCACCTGGCTGAGCGTCGACACCGTCGTTTTGTTCTCTTGCCTCGACTGCGCTCGATTGTACGTCCCGTACATGTTCGGAACCGCGTTGTTCTGCGTACCGTTGAACTGGTTCCTCGTGAAATTCCTGTCCAACGTCCGCACCTGATCCTGCATCTGATCCTGGATACGTATGTTCGGCGCCTTGTTCCTCACCAACGACCGGAACTGGTTCATGTTCGTCTGCGATCGGGACTCGAACTCCCACGTCGGCTGACTGCTGGGGTTCGGCGGCAACGGACGATTCTGGTTCCAAGCTTGCGTCGGACCCCGTTTCAGGTTCGCCAGGTTCTTCGGGTCGAGGGTCTGCGTCTTGCGAGAATCTTGGAAAGTGGCCAAATGAGCAGGTCCGTGAGAATTGTGGGACAGGGTACCGGTGAACGACGCCACGCTCGGTGTCCAAGGTGGTTCCCTACCTGTCGTTTCAACAATAAAACGGGTTTCGTCGAAATGGCGAGCTCGCAAGACGTAAGATTTATCGAGTGAATATCATATGGAATGAAAATTACCGGGCCCTGCGGGGGCGTGCCCTCAGTAAAAATCGCTTGACTCGAGTGTTTTGCATTGCTTGCTCAGAGTCGGGTACTGGCCAGGTTGATCTCCGAGTGCAGAACGGTGCTCAGCTCGTCCACCTGTCGGTTGCTGATTATGCTGAGACGATTTGTGATCCCCGCCTCCACCGCTCCCGTTAATTCCCCCACCTCTGTAAATGGTAAACCGAAACGAACAAAGTTGCAGCATTATCTTTCTTTCGGGAGGGTTCTCTGATTATTCAATTCCTATCGAAACATTCGCCACGTCAAAAAATAGAATATCTAAACACGAAACGCTGAACACGCGTAAGAAGCGTACTATCGCTATAACACCGTTTCCATTGACAGAGAAAAGTATAAAGACGAACGGAACGAACGCTCTTTCTTGCTTCGAAACATGAACTCGGTTTACTGTGAACAAACACCAAAGAGAAGAGAAGATCGATCGTACAGTTACTACCTGTCGAACAAACAGTCGTTACCCATGACTAATTTTATTTACGAATCGAAACAATTTCGCCTTTCGGCTTCAAAGATCAATAACTGCACCCGGTGACGCTTGCGTTATTAACACCAGAGCGTTGGACACAATTAAAGCGACATTCAAACCGAACACAATATCTATTGACATCAACGAGTCACGCTGTAAACCATGAAACTGAATTCATTCAACGCATCGATAAATAGGAGAATAGAAAACCAACAAACATCGTCTATACACAAAGCAAACTAGTAAACAATTGATGCAACATCTTTTTCCATCGCGAATCTCCGTTAATAATTTCATGATTCATTATTTCATTTTATGCTTCTCGCTTAGAGTCTTTGATTTTTCATGAAAAGGGGCCTGGGAAGTTAATAACTATCGAGTAGTCGGAGAGTCTCTTCTCAAACTGCATTAGGAAATTAGTTTGAGAAACCGTCGCGGTTATGTGACGTCCAACTTTGTCGTACCAAACGCTCCGACGGTTCATTTTTACGAGACCTTTGATCCCAAGTAATTATATTCCCTTTCCGTACGACAAAGACGAACGAGCAGCTAATAAATAAAAAAGGAATAAAAATCTCATGCACAAACTTTAACATGCTCTCGTGCAGCTGACGTGCTCGAGCAGTGGCGGTAGCGTAGGACGGCGGGGGCGGCGTTAGCAAGAGAGGCTGCTTAATGATATTTTGAGTGCCATGAGCATTCGGATAAAATACAGAAGGGTCTGTAGGCGGGTACGACCCTTGGCCTCGAAGGGTCCGCGCTGCTATCGCCTGGGAGGCTGCCGATGGCGGTAGGTACGGGTCCTGCTCGTCGACTTGATGGTAATCTCTTCTAGAACAAAGTCCTCGTTAATCATACACTCCGTTTCGCGCTGCCTCGCGCGTATTCCTCGCCGCGTACTCACCGCTTTCGTATGTAGATCCACGTGTGAGAATCCACCCAAACGAGTACGGTGAAGAACAGGCCGGCCGCTAGACTCGCCAGCAGCATAAACGTCAATCCGTACCTGAAGAATTTTTATCACCGGCTAATCACGCTTCGAATAATCAACGACGCGCTCTCTCAACGGCCTTCCGCAAAGCGTTGCGAAATTTCGATACCATCGAACGTTAAGAGACGGTACTCACAATCCTAAGTGACACAGACTCTTCGCGGCGTAAACGTACTCCTTGTGAAGGGGTTTGCAATCTAGCGACGTGGCCAGTCCCGACATCACCTTGTTCACGGTGTTCACGTCGATCAGGAGGCTGTTCAACTTCGGCTGCAACTGTTCCTCTTTGAACAGTTCCAACGCCAACGACTTCAACACGTTCAGATTCTCCCTCATGCTGGTCAGCGCGCTCTGGCCGTCGCGCAGTCTCTGCGTGAACGGGTTGCTGCGCGTGTTCTCGCAGTGCGTGTAGTACGAGAGGACCTCCGCCGCCAGAGTCGACGGAACCGTCCTGGTCAAGTAACCGTCCGGGGACACGCACAGATCGCCCAACGCCACGGAAGTAGCGAGGTACAACGAAGCCATCAACCACGAGACTATCACCGCGAACAGACCGAACACAGAAAATCTGCAATTCACATTTTCGTACCGGATCAGAGATCGGTGTCAATTCTTAATCAGGAATGCTTCGAACATTAATCATCTCAAGATCGCTGCGCCGTTTGGCGAATTAAGAAGCCGTTTTTCGTTTAGGCGAACGAAGAAATACGTACGTTATGAGAACGCATCTGGAATGTCGCACGACCCCGACGACCAGGACCACGCAGAGGACGAGTAACGCGCTGAGAACGGCCATGGTCACGGGCCACCTTAATTGCTCTATCTTCTCGCCCATCCCGATCGCGCCGGCGAGACTGATACCGGTCAACGGTCTCCGGATCTCGAAGCTCCGGTTCACGGCGACGAGCGTGCTCTGTTGCATATTCTCCAGCGCGGCCAACAGCTGGGTGAGCATCGTCTTGTTGCTGACGGGAGCGTCGAAGTCGTCGCCCAGCGCGGTTAATTGGGGCTGCACCTTCTTCTTCAGCGTCGCCTCGATGGTGTCGGTCTTCGCAACAGAGAATATTCGTCTCTTCTGATTAGAGGCACGACGACGAGCGGGTAAACAAAAACATTTTTCCCTTCCCGGGATAATATTCTGTGTAGATATTCCCGAGTACATCGAGCAACGGTGAAACTGATCCCGTCGAGTTAAGCCCGTCAGGATAAAAATCTTTTAATTAAAAAATGGAATCCCCTCGGCAATGGAAAAGCGGATTATTTACCGCGGGACTCCCTCTTCTTTTTCATTACGGTTGTCCGCGAACTTCTCGTTGCGTATTCTTGACCCAAATAAGAACGGCGCATTTGAACGTAAAGAAAAACTAGACCGCGAACTAATTACGAATCGGGGCACTACTCCCGGCGATTAAAGTACGACGACGGGGAAGAGGTGCGTCGGTGGGACACGAACCTGGTTCCGTACGCCCATCAGGATGCCGTCGACGTTCTTCGCGGCGGCGACCAACTGCACCAGGCCGTTGTGGACGTCGTCGTTGCCGTAGAGGCCGACGGCGACGGCCCCGCTGCAGAGCAACGCCAGGATGGCCAGCGAACACTTCAGCAGGGTTATCGACCTCCTAGGGCGCGGCTTCCGGTCGCAGCATCTCGTTACCAGATAGACCAGAAGCACCAGCAACGTCAGGATTAACCAGGCTGCGGGGATACTACCAAGTATCCCGAGGCTCTGTTAATTAAAGTTAAACGCCCGGTTATAGACGCGCATCTTTAATGAAACCCTGCATGCATACACGCTCGGATTCATATTTATAGCCCCGCTGTCGCATCAAGGCTGGTTTCATAAATTTCATTCAACCTAACGAGTACGAGTAATTATTTCTTACTACCATGTTTCTACCGAATGTCCGTAAAAAAAGTTTTAAGACAGGCTCTGTAACCTAGTTTTATTAATTTAGGCCATTTTTCAGCGAGCAGAAATTCAGCGGCAAAGTATTTTTACACGTATGAAACACGAGCGTACGCAGGTGTATAGGTATCATTTTATTTGATCTTTATGCCCGTTCGGCGTCACCCGGTTTTTCCGCCGCGACTCGTCTTTTTAAAGCAATTAACAGTTCGAGCGTTTCTTTCGAGGCTTAATTAAATCTAAAATCATCGAGCTGCTGCCGCTCGCTCTTTTTACCGTCCCTTTATAATATTTTTTCGAAATTTCCACCGAACGCTAATGGCACCGGAGAAGCTTCCGGCTGAGCTTTCTAATTAATGCCTGTATCCGCGGGGCGCCGGCGTCTTCTCGCGACCGGTATACCGTTAATTAAGCTCGAAGCCCGGACAAAAATTCCGATAACTGCCCCAATACACGGCGAGCTACGTGTCAGCGTCGACAGAAGAAGAAACCTATTACCAGTAATCGTTACTCTTAATTGCTCGGTAATACGAATCGTGGCTATCGTCAATCTGCTCGCTCGAGATCGAATTGTATTAATTAAGATAGCTGCGCTCATATTCGAGCCGAGCTTTTCGTACCGTCGCAATGAGAATGCACTTACTCTCGGCCGAGACTGTCGCCTTCGCGTACAGTGACTCATTGATCCCAAGTGAGTTGCAACGAGTCCCGTGATTCTTTTTATTAAACAATTTTTATTCCTGCAGCGGAGACGATTACACGTTATTTCGCTCCAGATCAACCTTTTTTTTTCATTCATATTACCAGCAACTCGAAGCAATTTCAATGAAAAGATCATATTATTATTAAGATTATATTATATATTAGAAGAAAGCTTTGTTCTTTTTTTGCTTCTCAGTCGTTATAATATCTCTTTTTTTTTCTTTTGTTTTTACTGCTCTGTATCAATCTCTTCAATATGTAAAAGGGTTAATTACCCGTGAATTAAATAAATAAATAAATAAATAAATA
>SMSR01007645.1:9264-22936 GCA_019453355.1 Ceratina japonica | reverse complement strand
ATCCATCCATAATCGCATAAATACTCTCAAATATTATATATTCAACTTTTAATTAACGTGTCCGCTAATCTCCAGCTGAGGTAAACCATGCAGAAAATCTGTATGATTGCATGCGACTGTAACAGTATACATCTGCTCAGCTGCTGCAAGGGGAGAGTAAGCGCAAATAATCTAGCCCCTATTGAATCTACCCCTTCGTTTGTCTCCACCTGATTGTGATCTGCAATGATGACAAACCGTTTGACTGCGCAAACGAAATATCCAGAACCCCGACATTTCCAAACAACAGTGGTTATAAAGTAAATAAAAAATATTCGAATTTATACAACCCTCTTAATCTATTCTAACGAAGTCTACGATCGGTCTGTATTAAAATTACGAGAACAAAACAGTATATATTTATTCTGTAATAAATATTGCGTGAAATTGCTGGCGGTACTTTCTTATCACGGACCTCGTAACTCTTATGAGATTAGCGTGAGTTTTTTTTTAACACGGGAGAACCATTAACGGCAGAGTTCGTATACGAGATCGATAAGGCAATCCCCTCCGGTTTCCAAGGGTCGCATCAATTCTCGAGATATCGCGACGGAAACAGAGTAAGAAAAAGATCGTCGGGAAGAGGAGTCTCGTAATGCTCGTTGGTTTTGCGATTCCCCATTCCCCGCGAGCCACCTCGCCCCGTGTCCTTTCGCGTCGCATGGCTATCCGCGATGCCTTGACTTGAATATCCAGGTTTACTCCTCTATAAAAGTTTCATAGCACCATTGGCATATTCCACGTCCACACGTCGTTAATTTTAGAGAGCGCCGGGCGGCACGCTTTATTTTTATCGACTGACCTCAACACGATCGTTAAACCGAGCAAACCGACCGAGACTCGGCCATTTTTCCAACTTTTCTATCGGTTTTCATGACAAGGAGAACGTGCCCGGCCGGATTGTCACGTCGGAACGTCCGCTCCGGACGTCGCCTCGTTCGCCCGCTTTGACGAGTTCGTCGATGCGTCGGATACCATCTCGCAAAATTAAATTACTCGATCGGCCGTTATTTACACTGGAAATGTATTAAACGAGCGTGAAACAAATCGTTTGGCCGCGGCCACGATAAATTGAATGCTTCCGTCGGCTTATTTATTCACCTGATCTCGAACGAAACAATCGCGCGACCACGGCCCCGTCTCTCCGCGCATTTACATAATTACGCGCGCGTACGACGGAATCCCGCGTTAAATTAATGGCCGCGCGCGCCTCATCCGGGAATTCATTTTCGAAGAAGCTCCGCGATAAACAGGATCTCGGATCGCGATAATTACCGGGGCTGGCAGTCACCGGCACGGCGCGCTCCATCCTGTACACGCATTCGTTTGTTACGCAGCATCGAACAATTAAACGTTAAAACGATAACCGGCCGGCCGCGGCCAGTCGCCGCTTGTAATTACGATCATTTGCATAGTCTCGGGAACTTATCGCTGTATCGCGGTGTCGTTAACGATTCTTATCTCTTTCCACCCATCTGTGAAATCCTCTCGGTCTCGCTCGTCGAGCACGAAGAACGGTGAACGAACCAACAGACAGAGGGAGGACGAGACAAAGAGGAAGACATTATACGTACGCGGCTACTGACGATGATTAAGATACATACCATTATCGAAGTTAGTTAACCAAAGTTCCCATAAAAAGAATCATGCAAAGAATTAATTTAGCTCCTGGGCAGCGCGAAACTCTTGATAAGCAATTTGTCATGATTTTTGCCACTTTATATCAGACGGAGTAAACTCAGTCGGAATTAGCGCTAACCCCAAGCCGCGCGTCGCATCGGGCTCGACGGCGTTAACCGTGTGTATGTTCAACACGCGATTCCGTGTTACACCCTTCCAACGGGATCCCGGCGGACTTACGCGTACATACGCGCCGGATCGACGTACACGGCCGATATACATACACGGAAGCGGTCGCACACGGTTACACAGTGGCGGGCGAGAGCCCCGTTTAGCTGGATCACCCCGCACAGAACTCGAACATGCTGTCACAGAGGCGTCGAGCACCTGTTTCCTCGAAATTGACACGTTGCCATCCCATGGCCGACACGCCCACCATCGACATGCACGTCAACCGAGTGAATCGCGATCATCCCCTGTCGGCGATCCATCCTGACTCGTCGTCGTCCTCGTTGTCCTGCTCGTTGTTGTTGTCGTCGACCTCGTCGTCATTCCCGTCCGTCCTTTGATCGTGTCCGTCGGTTACACCGCGGTTTCACCGCCGCTGTCACGTTATGAGCTTTCCAACGGCAAAACGAAAATTCCCCTACATCTGTTGCTTTTTTCTCTTTTTTGTCATTTTTATTCCCCCCTGCGCTTGCCGGCGGAAATTGGAAAGCAAACCAGTTAGGAAAACATCCGTCTCCGAAATTCTTTAATTACACCACGGACTGTGCGTTGCTATTTTAAAGTCGTTTCTCACACAGACAAGTTATCTCATTTTTGACGTAGATACAATAATTTACGCGCGCTATACCTACGCGGACGCAAGAAACGAAATGCGGAAAAAATTGAAAAACAAGCAAACAATCCATGATGTAAATGTAAGAGGTGTGTTCTTGCGCATCCTTCCAGATCAGCCAATAAAAAGCACTTCCAAATAGCCGCCATATTAAGCTCTGAACCAGATTTACGCAGGATATTTGAATATTGTTGAACATAAAAAGAATCTTCTTATTGAAATTAAACTTACAGTAATATAAATGAAAAAAAGAACTATATGCTGAAAAAAATCTTCCACATGCCTAAATTTGTTGTCAAACAATTTTATTTTCAATTAGCCAATTTGAATATATTTTTATCTCCAGGAACGATTAAGTGTTCAGGTTTTCTCTCGAAACAATCTTCTTTAAAATCAATAGAGCAGATACGAGCTATATAAATTAAATTGATTCATACAAATATCTTTGCAAATAGTTTTTAAAAATTAATTATATTGTAAAAAAAAATTTACCATTTTTGTGGTCGAGGTTATTATTATTACATGCTTGAATCTATTTGTTAACTACTTCTTCGTCTTTTGGGAAACTAAAATATTTTACACTTGTATTTTTTGTGTTTCCATTCCAATTTTTACAAGAGTTCACCGAACAACCTGGCATTTTACTAATATTTATCAAACAGTATTCAAATCAAATAAACTGCGGTTGACATAAACAATATTCCAACATGGTGGAAGCTCGGAAGCCGCAATAGACGATAAAAGTGAGGCTGGCTTGGGAACACACCTCTTACGTTTACATCATGCATAAATCTGTGGTACAATAATCTGAGTTTCGATTTTTCTTTGAACCTGCTCATTCAAGGCATTGAATGGATGATGTAACATGGGATCGCGTGTCGAACATACACATGGTTAAGGCAAAGTTGTACGCGAGGGTTAATGTCGACTCGTCGGATGTTGGCAAGGGTTGGTAATAGGCTACCGGCAGCCCTACCCCTGTGCTTTTACGCTTATGGTTTCTCGTCGCTATAGCGCGCCGAGCCAGCTCCACTCTGATTGTATCAGCAGCCTCATCAGACTCATCCTCCTCTCGCCCCTTCTGACCGCTTACCCTTAACCTACTACCGCCACCCTCTCCCTCTCGACCGACGAGGCGACTCTCGACCGCCACCTACTTCCACCCTTCAACCCTGGAATTTAACCCCGGTGTACAGCCGACAGTCAGCCAACCAGCCAACCAGCAAACCAACTTCGTCGCGCGACGATTATTAATTACAGTCAAGCTGGCCGCGGCGAGGATCGCTTGCTAGCCCTGACGTCCCGGATAATGAACTTCGGCCTCGTTTCCAAGATACTACCCTGTTTCCGGGACACAGAGTGTAAAGGCTCAGTTAAGCCGCCCCGGGCTTTTCACCGCACGACGACGTATGCCAGGGCTTTTAAATCTTTACGAGCTGTGCAGTTCACGCTTTATCGTTCTTCTCTCTTTCTCTCTCGACTATCAAGGATTGGTTTCAGCTGAAACAGTTTTGAGTTTAACTGAAACGGCTCTATTTAAAGCGCGCCGGGGATTGAAAATAATTTATCAACTCGCTCTTTTATTTCGAAGCTAATACCTGAAATGATGGCGGTTGTTGAGTTTCGTTACATTCGATATAAAAGATTGTTGTGACAATTAACGCTTCTATTCTAACGTGGAAACATTCGAGAAGTGACATTTTCCGAGTTCCTAGCATTATATGAAGAGCTAAAAGCCGTGACCGTGTAAGCTGCTTTTCGTAATGGAAAGATCACGGAAATGGTACAACTCTGTTAATATGCCGACGTTGTGCTGTTACCAGTTTGTATAGGAGACGGGTTAGGACTTACTTCACGTTTCCCTTCAACTTATTTACCATTCGTAGTTCAATAAAGCAACGTAAGGGACTTTATATCTCTCGCATATATGTTAAACGTTTCTGTGTTGTCGCCACCTAAGAAGATCCACAGGCGAAGGATACATCTTGCAGAAGCTCTCGAGAGAAAAGTTGAAACCATAGTCGAGCTTGTGAAAATACGCCTGATGATCCACGATAGTCTGTCGACTCTATAGTCATAAAACCGATGCCGCGGATAAGACGTACGTTATATATATGTGTGTGTGTGTGTGCACGAAGAACGGAATTAAAAATTCATTTGAACTCGCGAATACTCAGCCCCGTGTCGACTTCGATCATTGGAAAGTGCACATGGCCTACGGCTTACGCGGCGTCACTATGGAATTAAGAAAACATGACTCGACCCCTCGTTCGATTTAATGCGATTGCCTCGGGGATCCAACCAGGAGAATTCGTCTAAATAGAAAACGAGAGAGGGAGAGAGAGAGAGAGAGAGAGAGTGCGAGAGGGGTGTGTATCGTCGAGAAGAGAGGCCACGTGTTTGCAGATATGGCCTAGGGGGCTGAAGGAGGTAATGGATACGAGAACTCGTCGTGCTATACATTTGATTTTCAAGGGGCTTCTCCCCCAGCGGCAGGGAAAGATTCACTTTCTAGTTTATAGAGACGGTGACTCGCGTGAAACTGCATACTCATCGTCTTTTTTTTTGCTCTTTTTGTCTTTCTTTTTGTCCTACGCGCACGTTGCGAGCAATTTAGTTAGGAGTGTCTCCGAGGGTAGGATGCATGAAGGAATCGATAGGCACTCCATCGAAAAAAGTGTCAAGTTTATTGTAAGGGAGGTCGAATATCGAGGCATTATTCAGTAAAGCGAGGAATTATATTTCTGTAACAATTTGTACGTTTAAACTACACATTTAATTGAATGAAATTTGATTCAGATTTTGTGCATGTTTTACTTCCATTTATTGCATCCCGCACAAAATTATTTCCAGACAGTTTTATGCGAGAATTTGGAGAAAATTCTGTGTTGATTAACTCCAACCGCAACGCAGTTGAAAAATACATAACCATAAAATACATTCCGATAATGCGTTCAATACTCTTAAAAATCGACTAAAAATTAATTGCAATATCGGCAATACGTGTGCGCGCGAGAAAGAGATGGGGATAGATCTCATTAACCCCGAGATCCATTAAAATAATTAATTAAAGTAATGCAACGAATTGCGCGACCGAATCGGCAAACATCAGCGAGATTAATATCAAATGTAAACGTTACAACGCAGCGCGGCGACCGCGGCATAGCAACCTCGAGCACGTACTCTCGAGATCCCTCCTCACAATCTCGTGAATTTTATTGCAATCACGCTCAACGCCGATATTACAAACGCACGTTCATATGTATTAACACAATTTTTAGTTTCAGAGATGTATTGATTAGAATACGTCAAATTCCCTACTTTTTCTAATTTTTAACCTGAACTCACAGTAAAAAATGTTTTTACATTTCCTTTAACCTCTATCTTCGAAATTAATACATTAAACAAAATTTGTTCATATAATAAGGAATAATACGTCAAGTAGGATGTAATTTAAGAATACTTGAACTACGTTTCTTTCGACATTTATGTATTATTATTTCTCCGTGTGACAGTGGGCGATATTATGTGCTTGACGCTATTAAACAGCAATGGAAACGTCGCCCACGAGAAGCGGAAACAGCCGACGCGCGACAAATTACCCGACGATTGGCCTCGCTACGCGAGAGGGTGGTAGCATCCCCGCAGACGCGGACAAGCTTCCGCCGGTGCTTCCGTGGCTCGACTCATTAATTTCCACGGAGACATAATCTACCCCCGCAGAGACGAAAGGGAACAGGCCGAGGTGTCGTACGTAAGGGAGAGAAAGCAGCGAACCCTCGAAATCAGCGACACCCTCGGAACCCGGCACGAGTGAATGATAATTAACGGTAAATTACTTTCCTAAGCGGGGGGGTTTCGAGCAACCCGGTAGTGGTGGCCTTGTTGATCCCAACCGGTGTCGGTCTCACCCTCCGGAGCCAGCTAATAAGCGACGCAAACTTTAATTAAAAAGTAAACTGCGATTTTAAGGGGGAACGTATCGCGGTAATTTCTTTAGGTAGGCTGAGATTGCCCGGACTGCTTGCGGTGCGCTCAGTAAATTGTTCAAATGAATTTCCTAATTCGTTAGAAACGTCGCATAAGAAAGCTAAATGCGTGTACTTTTAATTAGCGCTTCGTTCAAGCATTTTTAACTTTCCTTTACACTATTCTCCTGTTCGTTATTAACGTCGCGGACGAAAATTAAATGGATGAAATTTTGAAAGAAGTGCCCTCAGAATAGAAACTGTGTCATCAAATATAACAGTGTTACCAAATATATACACTCCTATTTCAAGACTTAAATTGGATTCCTAGAATTGGAGTGGAGTAAGCTATTTGTGAGCTTCGACACTTTCGGATCTTAAACCAGTATCAACTAAAACCGTAAAAATGAGGACAGTTTACTAAAACGAGAGTATAAGATAAATTTGACAAACGAATGATTCAACGACGATTTATCTGCATCTAGTATTTCCTTTCTTTTATTAATCGAATTCGCAGAACTAATTCACATAAAGAAAGTATAGTAAAAAATCACATAAAAAGTACATATGTACAATACATGTGCCTATACGTATGTATACATACATGTGCGCATGTCTTCCACTTTTTTATACAAAGCTAATTTTATTTCATTCCTCTCAAATTTATTTTAATCAATCAATTTTGCTCGCTTAGTATACTCGCATCGTGCATAGTATTTATATGTTATATTTTGTTTGGGTACCAATGAGAGAAACGGAACATGCGGTTGCTTTATGGATGAAACAATCCGGGGAACAAGTTCTGACAATATTGACTAATTCACTCCTTTCGAACCTCTTGCGTCCTTAAATTTTATGAGATCGCCTTGGCGAGCGCTAGTATTAAATTGAAATCGGCCTGATTCAGCTGAATTAACTCGATCGGATTCCACGATTGTCGCGTCCATAACGACAAAAAAACGAGCTCGTAGAACGTAAAACGGCTCGCGTTAATGAACGTTTCACGGAAGCGCGATAAAACGTGGGTGGTACGACCAGAGAAACGAGGGCAAAGAGGGAGAAAATGATTCTGAAGATGAGAGAAAAGTATTCATGACACCGATCGTAAAACCCAAAGGCGAGATCTATCTGCGTAAAGAGAAAAATCTGTGTCAGCTTCGTAAACGGCGAACAAGTACAATACGAGATAACATTTTTGAAAAAAATCACACAAGGATATCTCGTCTGTGCATAGAACTTAAACACAGACATAAATTTGCAAATTGCTTTTGATTGAATTCGATTCTGTTACAATTTGGTCATAATTACATAGATAAAAATTCTAAATATACATTTTTCCTAGACAGAAACTTACAAATTTTCATTGGCTTTACAATCGTAATATTATCGAAATATTCAAAGAATTTTAATATCATTTATAAAAATGATTTTTATGAATGATATTTGAGATTAATTTAATTTGTCTAGTACTCTGTTATTGCACTTCAGTTTGTCTTACAATGGTAACACGTAGTGCATCTAAATAGTATATTTCACCATGAGATTTAAAGCGACTCGTTGTTGCAAGTGCTGGCTGTATGTCGATTCGTCTGTGTCCTGTTTACTTTTACAATAGCTCCCGTGTTTTATCGCCACGCGACATTCCGATCCGTGGACGATACCATATCGAATGCGAAATTCTTCTGAATANACCCGGCACGAGTGAATGATAATTAACGGTAAATTACTTTCCTAAGCGGGGGGGTTTCGAGCAACCCGGTAGTGGTGGCCTTGTTGATCCCAACCGGTGTCGGTCTCACCCTCCGGAGCCAGCTAATAAGCGACGCAAACTTTAATTAAAAAGTAAACTGCGATTTTAAGGGGGAACGTATCGCGGTAATTTCTTTAGGTAGGCTGAGATTGCCCGGACTGCTTGCGGTGCGCTCAGTAAATTGTTCAAATGAATTTCCTAATTCGTTAGAAACGTCGCATAAGAAAGCTAAATGCGTGTACTTTTAATTAGCGCTTCGTTCAAGCATTTTTAACTTTCCTTTACACTATTCTCCTGTTCGTTATTAACGTCGCGGACGAAAATTAAATGGATGAAATTTTGAAAGAAGTGCCCTCAGAATAGAAACTGTGTCATCAAATATAACAGTGTTACCAAATATATACACTCCTATTTCAAGACTTAAATTGGATTCCTAGAATTGGAGTGGAGTAAGCTATTTGTGAGCTTCGACACTTTCGGATCTTAAACCAGTATCAACTAAAACCGTATAAATGAAGACAGTTTACTAAAACGAGAGTATAAGATAAATTTGACAAACGAATGATTCAACGACGATTTATCTGCATCTAGTATTTCCTTTCTTTTATTAATCAAATTCGCAGAACTAATTCACATAAAGAAAGTATAGTAAAAAATCACATAAAAAGTACATATGTACAATACATGTGCCTATACGTATGTATACATACATGTGCGCATGTCTTCCACTTTTTTATACAAAGCTAATTTTATTTCATTCCTCTCAAATTTATTTTAATCAATCAATTTTGCTCGCTTAGTATACTCGCATCGTGCATAGTATTTATATGTTATATTTTGTTTGGGTACCAATGAGAGAAACGGAACATGCGGTTGCTTTATGGATGAAACAATCCGGGGAACAAGTTCTGACAATATTGACTAATTCACTCCTTTCGAACCTCTTGCGTCCTTAAATTTTATGAGATCGCCTTGGCGAGCGCTAGTATTAAATTGAAATCGGCCTGATTCAGCTGAATTAACTCGATCGGATTCCACGATTGTCGCGTCCATAACGACAAAAAAACGAGCTCGTAGAACGTAAAACGGCTCGCGTTAATGAACGTTTCACGGAAGCGCGATAAAACGTGGGTGGTACGACCAGAGAAACGAGGGCAAAGAGGGAGAAAATGATTCTGAAGATGAGAGAAAAGTATTCATGACACCGATCGTAAAACCCAAAGGCGAGATCTATCTGCGTAAAGAGAAAAATCTGTGTCAGCTTCGTAAACGGCGAACAAGTACAATACGAGATAACATTTTTGAAAAAAATCACACAAGGATATCTCGTCTGTGCATAGAACTTAAACACAGACATAAATTTGCAAATTGCTTTTGATTGAATTCGATTCTGTTACAATTTGGTCATAATTACATAGATAAAAATTCTAAATATACATTTTTCCTAGACAGAAACTTACAAATTTTCATTGGCTTTACAATCGTAATATTATCGAAATATTCAAAGAATTTTAATATCATTTATAAAAATGATTTTTATGAATGATATTTGAGATTAATTTAATTTGTCTAGTACTCTGTTATTGCACTTCAGTTTGTCTTACAATGGTAACACGTAGTGCATCTAAATAGTATATTTCACCATGAGATTTAAAGCGACTCGTTGTTGCAAGTGCTGGCTGTATGTCGATTCGTCTGTGTCCTGTTTACTTTTACAATAGCTCCCGTGTTTTATCGCCACGCGACATTCCGATCCGTGGACGATACCATATCGAATGCGAAATTCTTCTGAATAATTCACCGGTTCGCGTCACGCTTGCGCTGTTCCAGTTCGTCCCGACGACGAACTGCCTGTCGTAAAAGCACGAATCGAACCAGAGATCGATTTTAAAAGAAATGAAGGGAAAGATAAATCCGAGATTCTTCAAGCTGTATACATATAGGCATCCCTAACAAAAATCGAACAAAATTGATTCTCTTTATAAGAAAAGAAACCTCGTGAATGTTATCTATTACTCAATGCTTTTCATGAAATATTAACACAAGATTTGAGATAGCTTTTGCAAAGTTCCTTTGGTTTTTAATATAATGGATTGATGGTAAAGAATAAAAGCTCTTATCCAATGTCAAATGAAGTTATACTTTAATATCTAGTGCAAGATTCTTTACCTGAGTACGATAGGAGAGTATTACGTTTATTAATCTTAATGTACGTATGTATCTTTGCTTGATTGAGCCCTTGTAACTTAAAATAGATTTGTCCCTGTCACGGGAGTGAACGAAGAATGCATTATAAGGAGTAGAATGCATTATATGTTGAAAAAAGACATAGCGCAAGCTGGAGTCAGATAAAAACGTTAAGGAGGTTCTACCGGTAACAGTTTTAAAATTACGAAAAATCTAAAATTAAGCGTATGAGTAGATATTGGTTAAATAATGACTGTGTTAAATTTTGGTGAACTTTCATGGGATGAGAGAAAAGTTCTGAAGATTTCAATTTAAATTGTTTTTCGCAAATATCTAAGTTCCTATTGGTCGGACGATATATATATACATACGATCGAAATTATAGATTGATAAATTCTCTACAACAATCATTGTTGGTATTTTTTTCCTGCGAGTAACGGTTTTCAAAATAACACGCGACAAAATTTTAAGTTTTCGAACCAAACTGCATACATCATTCTTCTGAAAACTTCAAGTATTTACCGCGTGTTATTTTGAAAACCGTTGCCCATAAGAAAAAAATACCAAGAATGAGTGTTGTAGAGAATTTATTAATCTATGATTTCGATCCGATGCATATACATCATCCGACCAATAGGAACTTAGATATTTGCGAAAAACAATTTAAATTGAAATCTTCAGAACTTTTCTCTCATCCCATGAAAGTTCACCAAAATTTAACACACAGTCATTATTTAACCAAAATCTACTCATACGCTAAATTTGAGATTTTTCGTAATTTTAAAACTGTTACCGGTAGAACCTCCTTAATATGTACGTGAGGAATCCGAATGGCACTGTCAACAAGGGCACGTTTTCGTTTTTTGTTTTTCATCGTTCATAGTGAGGTATTATTTTTCTTCAATTTCTTTTTGCTGCTTTTCGGAAAACTAAATTAAACCACAATTCTCGTGACTTTCCGTTTAGACTGTACTTACCCTCGCTCCCTCCCCCCTCCGTTCCGTGAGCCGCACTTTGACACTGCGCTGCACGAGGTAATGAAGTGGCAACACGGCGTTTCCAGGGGTCGAGAACGGGGGTGAGATTGATACCTCCAGACACGTCCACCAGCGGGAGAGAGGGATGAGGTGTCGAGAAACTGGATCGACGATGCGGTGGCGGGGGTATAAAGTAGAAGGAGGGACCGCCGGCAGAAAGAGGTAAAGGGTCGACTGGAAGGGTGCGGAGGGCGAGACCGGCGGAAGGAGGCGCGAGAAGGAGGGTTGAAGGAGGCTGTAGGGGGTGAGACAGGAGGTGCGAATCTCTCGGAAGAAAAGTTCGAGGGGTGATCTCGTCGAGGGGTTGGAAACGTTTCGCTCAGTTAGATACGCCGTATCTCAGCGACGCCAATGGCTGCCATGGCACCGAGCACTAATTAAAGAAATTAGGAAGGGAGAGATAAATTTTTGCCGCGCCTGCCCCACCTGGTCTCCGTCCCGGTAAGGAGACACTGCCGGAAAAGGGAGGACTCGCCTCTTTATTGCCGCCTAACCTAATTGAAATGAGTGGCGCCGCGAGAAAAGGAAGACCGGATCGGATAAAGATTCAATCGCGATGGGAATGTACGAAACGGCCCGTTCTCTCTCGTGTTTTTATCAGCTTTATCTTTCCCCTGTCTCTCGTTATTCACGCTCATGGCCCTCGGCCCTTTTTTCCTGGTCGATCTTCTTCGTTTCGACAACCATTCGATCCTCCAATTATGATGAACGACGGCTCCTCTGAAGTAGGTATAATTAATCGTAATGAACCCGGGCCTTCGTGTTAATTGGCCCGGCGTTATCTACTTGAAGCGCTCGAAAAGAGCACGGAAATAAAACGGCGGATGAATTATCGGTTTATATCGCCAGAGATGAGACACAATCCGGTTTCTCGTTTCACTTAAGCTATGCACAAATTATTCTTTAATAACCATTGCCGATTCTTTCGAACGATGATTCGTAAATGTGTCTGTGCATGGTTTGAAATTAATTAAAGATAATGAGTTATTTTACTTGTTTCTCCTCCCCCTGTGCGTGGGATCCGCACAGAATTCGAATATGTACCTAATTAGTTTATCCGGGTATAATCTTGTATAGTTAACGCGGCGTCGGAGAGAGAAGAAGAAAGACGGGGATGAGACACCCTCGTCTAACTAAATTCTAATTAAGCGACCCTCCTGGAGAGAAACTGCTCGCCCCCTCTTGTTCCTCTTTGCTTACGCGTTACGTCTGTAATAGAGACGGCGCGCGCGGCGTTCAAAATCACTCACCGTGATCTTTCACGATAATCACTAAATCACGACCACGTCGCATGATTACACTCGATCACGACCATAATCACGATTTTGTACAATCGGGGACAGTGAAGTTTAGCCACCTTCTCATTTGTGTGCGTTGCTTAGCGGGATACATTGAAATTTCGATATATATACATACATATTGAAATTTCAATGTGTCCCGCTAGCGAACGCACACAAACGCGAAGGTAGCTAAACTTCACTGTCCGAATCCGTACAGTACAGTGGATTTGCTATAATTGCAGTATCCGCATCTGCCAAGGTAACCTGAAATAGCTTTTGGTTCTTAAAATATCTGGTAGAATTTTAAAAGAGTTACTATTTATTTCGAGAAATAAATCAATGGACGCGGCAGCGTCCCGAAAGTAAGTTTAAATCGGCAGACGACATGCCCGACGGACTACCGCGTTTCACCCACAGGTCGTGGACCTGGCGGACGGTGCACAGTAAAGAGCATGAACCTCCAACCTAATCTCACCTAACAGTGTTAGACGAAGTTAGGCACGGTTACCATGGTTTCATCTCTTACTTTAAATGAACACGACTAGTGTGAGGAGCGCAAACACCAGATTCTCTTTGTACCTAGTAGATAGGATCGCGAAAATTCGAAATCACTGTGAAAAATCACCGTGACTCGAAACGAACGTGATCGAATCACTGATGATTCGGAAGTATTGGGACCTTGGATAAGTTCTCGCTGTTTCTTCAAAGATGGTAGTAGCAGTACCCCGTTCGTGGAATTTCGAATCATGATGTAAACATAAGAGGTGTGCTCCCAAGCCAGCCTCACTTTTATCGTCTATTGCGGCTTCCGAGCTTCCACCATGTTGGAATATTGTTTATGTCAACCGCGGTTTATTTGATTTGAAAACTGTTTGATAAATATTAGTAAAATGCCAGATTGTTCGGTGAAGTCTTGTAAAAATTGGAATGGAAACACAAAAAATACAAGT
>SMSR01007623.1:6426-24094 GCA_019453355.1 Ceratina japonica | reverse complement strand
GTCATACTCAATTGTTACATATTACGTATATTCTTATTTTCCTTAAATTTGTTGTCCGTGGAATTGAGAGTTGCTGACCGATAAACGTATTCGGAGGACAAGCAAGGAAAGAAGGGTGAACATCGGTAGCCAATGGTGGCTGCAATACAAACCGTCTTTGACTCGTTCCTTCGACATCCCCCGTAGCTGTCGTCAATGATACGTATAGGTATACCATATACGTTGCTTCGTCTCTGTTGCCGTTTCGCGATATCACTGTGTGAGGGGCGAGTGCTTGTGCCTGGGTCACTTAATGTTTCTCTATCTATAGTGGTCAGGGCGAGACAGTCTGGTATATTGTTATATACGACATTGTGAAGGGCTGCGGAGTTAGGGAAGAAGGAAGAGTGGAGCCACGAGAGATATCGCCCGCCACCAATTACCAGGACCGACCAAGAGTTATTGAAAAGATCTCCCCATACGAGGCATCCCGTGGTACCGCGATTTTCGAGCGGCTAATGAACACTGATTATAGTTCAATAAACGTTTGTGGATGATTTATGAACACTATTATATCTGGCAATGGAATTGGAAAATCAGCTTTCGTAATTTTATCGTAAAATTCTAATAAATCTAAGAAGACTGTCAATTGTAATAAATTTTTCATACTTTCATAGTTTATAGATTCTTTAAGTATTAGAATATATTAATATTTTGTTGCTGATACTTTTTACGCTTTTGTATATTATATTACATTCTTCTCAAGTGTAGATCGTCTATAAATGGATGAAATCTAATTATGAAGTTCTTCAATTATTTGTGAAGATTTGTTTCTATTTATTATTTTAAGATGGTTAAATTAATTGAGACAATTAAGCTGCTCGAATTATTATTTTGAGATGAATTGATTTAATAATTTCATTTTTTTGTAATCAGTTATATAACACATTATTGATATTATTATATTATTAAACTAATATTATATTATTAAATAGTATTGCATTTTTTGTAATCAGTTATTTAACATATTATTGATATTATTATATTATTAAACTAATATTATATTATTAAGGAGGTTGGGTACCGGAATGAATATGATAAAATCGTTTTGAAAATTACTTTAATCTGCTAGTGAAAGCATGAAAAATTNCCAATTACCAGGACCGACCAAGAGTTATTGAAAAGATCTCCCCATACGAGGCATCCCGTGGTACCGCGATTTTCGAGCGGCTAATGAACACTGATTATAGTTCAATAAACGTTTGTGGATGATTTATGAACACTATTATATCTGGCAATGGAATTGGAAAATCAGCTTTCGTAATTTTATCGTAAAATTCTAATAAATCTAAGAAGACTGTCAATTGTAATAAATTTTTCATACTTTCATAGTTTATAGATTCTTTAAGTATTAGAATATATTAATATTTTGTTGCTGATACTTTTTACGCTTTTGTATATTATATTACATTCTTCTCAAGTGTAGATCGTCTATAAATGGATGAAATCTAATTATGAAGTTCTTCAATTATTTGTGAAGATTTGTTTCTATTTATTATTTTAAGATGGTTAAATTAATTGAGACAATTAAGCTGCTCGAATTATTATTTTGAGATGAATTGATTTAATAATTTCATTTTTTTGTAATCAGTTATATAACACATTATTGATATTATTATATTATTAAACTAATATTATATTATTAAATAGTATTGCTTTTTTTTGTAATCAGTTATTTAACACATTATTGATATTATTATATTATTAAACTAATATTATATTATTAAATAGTATTGCATTTTTTGTAATCAGTTATTTAACATATTATTGATATTATTATATTATTAAACTAATATTATATTATTAAGGAGGTTGGGTACCGGAATGAATATGATAAAATCGTTTTGAAAATTACTTTAATCTGCTAGTGAAAGCATGAAAAATTTTGTGTTAAAGTTTCAGAACGATTGACAACGTAGTTTTTAAATAAATCTATGTCAAACTTATATCCTTCTACATGGGCTCTTATGGAAGATAGAAGAAATCTTGTCATTATTGTTAAATGGACTTGTTAAAAATGGTAAGATCGTTAAGAGTAAAAGTGTAATAGAATCTTGAAACATTTTTGAACAATTTGAAACCAGAAAAATGCGAATTTACAACTGAATTGTTTCGATAATTGAACGAAAAGGAAACATATTGATAGGATTCTCGTTGCCAGATTTCACTACTCGCTAAAAAACATTTTTAATTCAATAATATTAACTTTAATGTCTATCACAAGGACATCATTATATTCTAAACACTAAATAAAGTCTTTTCATAGTCATTTCTTTCTAAATTCATTGATAAATACGATATTTAAGGAGGTTCTACCGGTAACAGTTTCAAAATTACAAAAATCTAAAATTAAGCGTATGAGTAGAATTTGGTTAAATAATGACTCAGTTAAAATTTGGTGAACTTTCAGAGTCTATCTTCAGAATCTATCTTTCAGAATCTAAAAGACTCATAAAGGTTTCAATTTAAATCGTTTTTCGCAAATATATAAATTCCTGTTGGTAGAACAACGTATATACATTAGATCGAAATTATAGATTAATAAATTCTCTACAACAATTATTCTTGACGTTTTTTGTCTGCGTTGTATTGAAACCGCTTTATAATTCTTTTCTTACGCTCTGAAAGTTCACCAAAAAATTTAACTAAGTCATTCCTGAACTAAATATTATTTAATATTTTATCTCATACGCCAAATTTTCGATTCTTCTAACCGTTAAACCGATTTTCTTCTGAACCTCCTTAAGCAAAAAATTGTTTTCTAACGGAAGAGAAACGTTGTCAAAAGATTCGCAGTTCGCGTTCACAAAACTCCTGTGACAAACTTTGTACCGTTGCATCGCAGGATTCGGGGATAAATTTCCGGTAAATTCTTCGCGCAGTAACTTCACAATAACGTTCGAATCAGTAGCAAAGTCCGACGAATACATATCACGGCGCAGCACGTCGCACCGCGCCGCGCCGCCCGGTTCGATAAGCTTACGGCTACGGAGCGCGCATTAATTATTCCCTTTAGATTGCGCCTGGCGCGATCCGTAAAATTTCCACCCCAATGCGAAGCGTCGCCATCAATTTCACCGGCTCTGCCCGCGCAATAAGGTGTTTTCTCTCGGCGAGGTAGCTCCGAAAGGACTTCCTCCTCGTCTCATCGAACGGTAATAGCTGCTTTTACGATCATCATATTTATAAATGTAAGCCCGGACGTGGATCCCCCTCGGCCGACCCCGATGAAAGCAGCCCGTTAATTGGGAATACTGATGGCACCGTGGAACGAGCCTCTGGATTTGGATCGATGCCGTTCGGATGTCGTCCTCTCCCCCTTTTCGTCTATTCCCGTTGCCACGGTCTCATCTTCTCCTGGTCCTCCCACGCAAGATCATGGCACCGGATAAGACCCGTGGGACGCTGTCAAAGAGAGCTTATATTTATGAGACTTTCGGCAAACAAATGGATAAATCTAATATCTCGAAAGCGGAACGCCGGAGCTCCTTAAAGACGCCTCCCGTTTTCCCGCGGATGAATCCCTGGACTTGATACACTTTCATAAACACGGATACAGAATACGAACTCTCGGCCAAATATTCGCGACAATTACAGTGGCTCAAAAAAGTATTGGCACAGTTTTGGAAACGGAACGACTTTTTTAATATTCAATCGAAGAACATCATTTTTTGTGAGTTACTAGAAGTAGAGATGACGTTCGAAATCATTAACTGTGATTTATTACAGTGATCGTAAAATCACGATCACTCCTCGTGATTATATAAAATCACGATCGTGATAGCGATTTTTCATATTGAGTGGACTCACTATGTAACTAAAATATTTCGTGTTTATATCGACGACGGAAAAGTAACTCTTGAATTTAAGAAAGACATTTTCGATATGATTTTAAACTAATTGTTACATTTGTAGTTTTAAGCATTAATAAGAAATAAAGAAACCTATAAAGAAATTATTCCTTCTACTTCCATATCTACTATATGCATGTATATTACATTGTATATTTGCGAATTTATGTATTGATAGTTGTATCTTTCTTTATTACATCCCCAATATTTAATTTTAATGATAATTACATTAATTGTTATGGAACTGTATTAATTATGAAATTACAATTATAGATTTACTATTGCAATATTAATATATTGTTAATATTATCAAATAATATTTACTTGTCCCTGAGTTACATCTCGTATATTTATAATATCGTAGTTCACTTCGAAGGTAGTTAATATTGTCAATAGTTTTAGTAATTTTAGTAGTTTATATAGTTAAGTTAATATTGTCAAATAATATTGACTTGTCCCTTCGTTATCGTACATTTCGTATATTTATAATATCATAGTTCAATTCGAAGGTAGTTAATATTGTCAATAGTTTTAGTAGTTTTAGTAGTTTATATAGTTTAGTCAATATTGTCAAATAATATTTACTTGTCCCTTCGTATATTACATCTCGTATATTTATAATATCGTAGTTCACTTCGAAGGTAGTTGATATTCTCAATAGTTTTAGTAGTTTATATAGTTTAGTTAATATTGTCAAATAATATTTCCTTGTCCCTTCGTTACATCTCGTATATTTATAATATCGTAGTTCACTTCGAAGGTAGTTAATATTGTCAATAGTTTTAGTAGTTTTAGTAGTTTATATAGTTTAGTTAATATTGTCAAATAATATTTACTTGTTCCTTCGTTATATCTCATATATTTATAATATCGTAGTTCACTTCGAAGGTAGTTAATATTATCAATAGTTTTAGTAGTTTATATAGTTTAGTTAATATTGTCAAATAATATTTACTTGTCCCTTCGTTACATCTCGTATATTTATAATATCGTAGTTCACTTCGAAGGTAGTTCACCAATTCACGTCATTTTTACAGTCTACTATCCACTAATGAGGAGGGATCACGAAAATCACGATCACTGTGAAAAATCACGATGATTTGGAACGCACGTGATCGAATCACTCGTGATCCAAAAGTAGCAGTTCTAGCCATCACTAACTAGAAGGCTTAGTTTATTATGTAATGAGCAAAGAAAATTTATTCAAAATTCTTAATGGTCGCAATGGCGAAGAAAAAAGTGAACATTGCGTTTTTTAACTTTTTTATCGGGGCCTCTACCAAAAATTTGAAACATCCCGTTTGTAGATCTATGTAAGTTACATACATTTACAAGAATACATAAAAATTGGTGTAACCTTAAAAAAGTTAGATACACAGAAACATGTGAAAATGTCAATTGAAAATCGAGATAAATTGAAAACTTTCAAAAAATCTAAATTTGTACATGTTTCGATACGTTTAACTTTTTTATGGTTTTTTGGTTATACTTTTTTGAGCCACTGTACTAAAATAAAACTAAAAAAACATCGACTTGCAATTCCATATGATTTCTCCTTTGTACAAATTGCATTTAACTTGAATTTTTATGTATTCTTGTAAATGTATATAACTTACTTACATCTACAAACGGGATGTGTCAAATTTTTGGTGGAGGTCCCAATAAAAAAGTTAAAAAACGCAATGTGTTCACTTTTTCCTTCGCCATTGCGACCATTAAGAATTTTGAATAAATTTTCTTTGCTCATTACATAATAAACTAATCCTTCTAGTATCTCACAAAAAATGATGTTCTTCGGTTCATGTTGAGTTTCATATCTAATGCTTAGCTTCTTTAGTTATCAGAGGTTTGTCGTTATTTGTCTTTTAGGTAAAAGGGTATTACTAAGTACGTAGTATTAAGAACATGGTGTGTCCACATGCAATGCGTACAAGTAGAATTTCGTTTCTTAGTTGTAATCACAAATATAATGTTTAGTTTTTCATTTTCACATTAAACAACCTAGTAAACAAGAAATGTTAGATCAACATTTTAAAATATTGATTTTATGTAAATTATATAAACGTTACGACATAATGTTTTATAAATATTTAAAAAATATTACTTAATAACATTACTTCATAATGAAGTTGCAGGCAACATTAAAAACTACATACTTTATAATATTATCATGTTATTGAAAAACGTTATAGTAACCTTGTGGCAATGATTTCTTGTTTACTGGGAATGATAATAGTAATTAAATAGTATAAAGGTATTCCTACATGATTGTTTTATTTAATCCATTACCTCAATAATATTATAAGACTTCAACATTAAAAAAGTCGGTCCGTTTTCAAAACTGTGCCAATAATTTTTTGTTTCACTGTATATACAATTGTAATCGTAAATTTTTCTCATTAACATCGTTTGAAAAACCAATTCCTTTTCCAATTCACCGTTGGTATATCATCAAAAACAGTTGAAGAAAAATCGGAGAACGATGTTCGGAAGAGGGAGGTTCTTCGAATCACGGACACAGACTGCCGTTTCGTTCTTCAGTGCCATTAAAGACGCTATAAAAGAAGTGGGCTGGCGGTGGCGTACGGGTCCCGTTGCCGTGAGTGCTGGGCGAAATTTGTCAGTATTAAATAAATAACCCATAAAGGTGGAACATCAATCCGCCACAGGAACATTAACGCCCGATATAAGGGGACGAGGCGACGGCTCTTATTTTTCATATACCGACGTCTTACTACCGCCGACGTGCGCGAGTGTGTTGCCGTTCTGTACTGAAGGTAAAGAACTGTCGTCTCTTTTTCCCCCCTGCCGATACTTTCTTCGTGTTCTTTGATGTTTTTACGAGCCATACAATCGTATCGTAAGTCACGTCGCAGATAAAAATTGATGTATCTATTACGGGAGAATATCTTTTAAGCTTCTTTTAGACGAAATAATCGATACTTTCGTTTCCTTCTTTTGCTCGATTTCTTTTAACTACAGCTTTTCTCAATTCTCGGAATAAGCTAAGTATCAAAAAGTTAGTTACTTGGAATTCAACCTTGTGCTCAATCCTGCATAAATTCTAAATAGTTTCTTTATTTAGGAGAATAAAACCAGTATTTTTTAGCTTCAATAAAAGTAATAAAGGATTACGATCTTCATTGAAAGTTCCAACGATCAAACAAGGACCACCAATAATAGTGAATCTTACCAGAAAGCCGCAGTGCACGTGCGACGAGGAAACGTGTACAACGAAAGCAGCGGCGAAAATGAAAAGCGAAAGCGTTTTGATGCGCGTGTGGCAGATGTGCGTGTGTTTGGCGTGTGCAGAATAGTGCGGCGGCTTCGATACAAGGAGTCGGTTGTGGGTTTGAAAGGCACCGCCAATCCTGCGATTCGCGATCCCTTATTCGAGAATCTGTATGGCGTACAGTGGCCGACTTGTGCTAGCGACACGATTCCGAAACTGAGATTACGCCGGATTTCGTGGATCGCGCGCGACCCATCTACCGACACCACCACCGGCTCGGCTATTAGCTTCTTCTTTGATTGGCTCCGTTTAATGGACCGAACGACGTGCATATAAATTGCCGCTTACCGCCGACTTTGAAGATATTTCCAGGCACATACTTTGCTCGTGGGTGCCATTCTTTGTTTCTGCCGACTTGTCGAAATCGAAATACAATTACACGTTTTTATTCACAGGCTATACAGGCATTTAAATAATAAATAGCTTTACTTCTTTTGGTGGTCGTTAATGTCGTCAAACATTTAGTCTGACGATATAAATATTCGAAATAAATGTTTCAATTATGTAATAGGAAAAACGACCTGTTTTCTTTTTTCTAATATTATTACATGTACAGTGACGTCCATAAATATTCGTAGACATTTCGAAACGGTATACAATTTTTAGTATTGGATCAAAGAACTTTATCTTGAGTGGAATTTTAGAGAGCTTTATTTACTATAGAATGTCTAGCAACAAATTAAAAAAACTTGGCATTCATTGAAATCGCGAAGAAACAAGTTCATGAAAATTAGTGTTCCGCAATGAGTATTTCATAAAATCTTTCATTAAATTTAATAAAAAAATACATGAATATTGGTTCATATATTCTTTTTTTAAATTTAATGAAACATTTTTAACAGTGTAACTTTCATACTATATGTTGTTGCACACTGAACACTAGAGTTTAATTTAATTAATTTATTATTTATTATGGTAAATTGAAGTTTAGGTCAATATTGAATNGGAAGCTGGGGGCATTGTCGCGTTGAAATTGTGCGTAACTACGACAATAGTTCGGTAGGATCGGCGGGTGAAATTAATGAATACTCGCGCGGGTCTTCTGCGGGAAGAAGGGGGTGAAGAAAGGGATGAAATTCTCGGCCCGGGGAGCGCAAATATTTCAAACGAGGAGGGAAGGAGAGAGGAAGAATCAGCTAATCGTGACAAATACTGATCCGGGATTGCCGAATTATAAACTAATGTCTTGAGGAAACTTTGCCTCGAATAGCTTTCTCCCCTTATTCCCAATTACGAAGTCCCGATTCCTACCCTGACGGTCGAACGTATACGGTCTGACGTCGTGCGTTTACTGTTTCAGCTTCTTCACAATTTTTATCGTCAACATTATTTTAAAATAATATTTAAGCCTTTAATCAGCAGTCTGCATGTTTTTCTGATAATTGTAATTGATTTTGATGGATATTGTCATTTTTGTCCATTTTATTTATAACGGTAATAAAATACAATCAGACAAATTTCTATTTGCTAAATTGTTTTTACTGATTGTAGAATGAAATATAAGAAAACAAATGTTTCAATATTTTGAGAACCAATTAAATAATGTAAACATATCCTAATTAAAACAATTGTTTTTCTTTTGATGAATATTGTCATTTTTATCGATTTTATTTATAACGGTGATAAAATACAATCAAACAAATTTTTACTTGCTCAATTGCTTTTACTGATTGTATAATATAAGGAAAATGTTTCAATATTTTGAGAACCAATTAAATAATGTAAACATATTCTAATTAAAACAATAGTTTTTTCTTTCAGCTTGTTCAAAATTTTTATTATTAACATTTCTATAAATTAATATTTAAGCCTTTAGTCAGCAGTCTTCATAGTTTTATAATTATAAATTGTAATTGATTTTGAAGAATTTTTGTCGCTTTTATCCATATTATTTATAACAGTAATAAAATATACAATCAAACAAATTTTTACTTGCTAAATTGTTTTTACTGATCGTACAATATAAGAAAAAAAAATGTTTCAATATTTCGAGAACCAATTAAATAATGTAAACATATTCTAGTTAAAACAATTGTTTTTTCTTTTCAGCTTAATCAAAATTTTTATTATTAACATTACTATAAACTAATATTTAAGCCTTTAGTCAGCAGTTTTCATGGTTTTTAATAATTGTAATTGATTTTCATGAATATTGTCATTTTTATCAATTTTATTTATAACGGTAATAAAATACAATCAGACAAATTTTTACTTGCTAAATTGCTTTTGCTGATTGTACAATATAAGAAAAACAAATGTTTCAATATTTNTACTAAAAATTGTATACCGTTTCAAAATGTGTCCGAATATTAATGGACGTCACTGTAAATCAAAACGAACACACACAATTCATAAATGTCNGTTTCAATATTTCGAGAACCAATTAAATAATATAAAGATATTCTAATTAAAACAATTGTTTTCCTTATCAGCTTGTTCAAAATTTTTATTATTAACATTACTATAAACTAATATTTAAGCCTTTAGTCAGCAGTTTTCATGGTTTTTAATAATTGTAATTGATTTTCATGAATATTGTCATTTTTATCCATTTTTAACGGTAATAAAATACAATCAGACAAATTTTTACTTGCTAAATTGCTTTTACTGATTGTACAATATAAGGAAAATGTTTCAATATTTTGAGAACCAATTAATTAAACATATTCTAATTAAAACAATTGTTTTTTCTCGNCACAATCGCGGAATCGCAGAAGCATTCCGGACACGAGTGGCAAACCCTGTGGAAATTGATGTGGCGAATACCAACTGGTCGTTCGATAAACGGGCTGTATCTCTCCAAGGAACAACTTTCCGGGAAGAAAACGGTCGGATCGAAGGGTATCACGTAGGAGGAGAGGCCATCTTCGTGGACGAGTTTCGGGGATTACGGTATCGAGTTAACGAGGCTACGGGCTTCTAACGGCCCGGGGCTACTTATTTCGCATATCAGGCGCTAGCCAGACCACGTAACCGTCCCTGTGGCGAGGGGCGCGCAAGGCTGGCCAACACCTCAAGGCAAAAGCAGCCGCGTATAAAAACGTGAAATATCATGGGCATTTTCTTATCGCCGCCCCGGCCATATGTAAAACCGAATAAAATTGTGGTAAGTTCCGTCGAGGGAACGCGTCGCGTCGCGCCGCGCCGCGTGGTCGCTTCAGGCCAGTAGACCCGAATCTGATGCATCTGTTTTTGGTGAATAAATTTAGACATAAATCGTGACCTAGCGAAGCCAAGTACGACCGTTTCTTACCGAGCGAATTCCCTCCTTTCGTATTGTGGGAAGAAAGACGGGGCAAAAAATATTTGTTATATGTATTTATTTGGATTATAATCAGGAACGTAGAAAAATTATTATTGAATCTATTGNTATTGCCAATTGGAAGAGGAAAGTTCGCAGTACATTTACCGGGAAAATCAGCGGGCTACTACGACGGACCAGAAAATGACTGTTATCCAATGTCGCAAAAATTTGAAATTCTCGCTCAAACAACTGTTTTTACTTCCAGTTAATTGCGCCTATAAAAAAAGCTCTAATACTGAATTACAATTGTAAAAAATATTTGTAAATCACATGAACAATTAAATATCCGCAATATTTTATCTTGATGTCATAAAACTGATTTCCTTCATAACAAATGGATTCCTTCGAACGGATCAAACAGCTATAAACATCAGATCGCTAATTTCCCCCGACGGTCGAATACTATCGTAATTTATTTCTGCCTTTCATTTATCTAATCTTTAGCGTTACGAGGCATAATGGTAATATCACTGGAGGCTGAGCAGCGGCACGAAAAAGGAGCTCGTGGTCCCATTCCGATGTCCCTCGTCATAATTTCATATATCAGAATCCGCAGACTGGCACGGTTGGGGCGAGCAACGGTTTTCGCGAAAAGATCACATGTAGGGACGCAGCCGGAGTATAATGAGAGCCGGAAAGCGTCAGCGGCGTCTAATGTCGGAAATTATAGCATATTGCCAATAAAATCCGAACCAGGGTCCGCCCTCGTACGAGCCGACTAAACAGGTTTCCTCCTGCTCTTCGGGGGCGACGGGCTTATTGTAACGAACGTCGGAACCACGTTTTGCCATTACACAAGATCTCGTCCCAGGGGAACGACCGATACACCGATAACACTACGAGTCGATAACTCGCTTACCGTTCGACGCTCCTTTCGTTCCGCCTTAATTCGTGTCGCGAACCACTTACGAAAGGGAACCGTTTCACAGACGCGTGCTAGTTTTTATTTTTATTAAACCTGTAACACGTGACGTATACGTGAAGAAAATAAAAAACAACAAGGAATTAACTAGAATAAAATTAGATATTAAACGGTGGCGCGAACTGCAAATGTTGATGAAAACTGTACGTCTTTCGTAACGATATCACTTGAATATTTACAGGCACGTTAATTACTTGAAGGACAGCTAGAATTTTCTTCGAATTCCGAACGATAGTTCTCTGTCTCAGGTTTGAAAGCACCGTTCGAGAGACTAACACCGTAGTTACCGTCGAGTTGATGCCGGAGATCCGTACTCGCGCTACTTCTTCGAACTTTCATCCAGCCTGACATTCTTTCTTGCCTTCGAGCATTTTTAAAGCCAATACCGCAGCCGCACCGCTCTTCAGAACAGTCGGAGGCGTCGGTCTGGACCTGACACGCGTCTACGTTCGAATAGTCGTTCAACCCCGAACCGTTTTCTGTCTGAAGCGTTTAAAATTGTAGAGTATAAGACAGGGTAGAACAGTTACTGTACTCAGCTTTTAAAAAATATTAAATTAGCCTGAATTGTCTATGTACACGGTTTCAATCCGGCAAATGAATGCTATCAATATTAAATTAATCGATAATTAATATATCCAAACAAAATGACTTACAAAATCATCAGTATTTAAATACTTATGTAATTGAACTATCGGTTAGATTGTTAAATGATTGGAACTTAACACTGCAATTAATAACATTAAATGTCGTTTTTTACAAGTAAGGTTTTGTACATAGTGTAAAATAATGCGCGTAAACAATAAAAGCAATTCTTTTACAGAGGAACTCAATTGTATTTTAATCTACGGTGTTAATTGACAGAAATCGAATAAAATAATCTTATATTTATAAAGATTGAATTATAAAATACACAAAAAAAGTAGGCAAAACATTGCTACATTACTAATTACTTGAATAATCAATAATTTCCTAACATAAAATCTTTTTGTCTGTATCACTGTATTTTTTATATACATACAGTGACGTCCATAAATATTCGTACACATTTCGAAACGGTACAAAATTTTTAGTATTGGATCAAAGAACTTTATCTTCTGTGGAATTTTAGAGAGCTTAATTTACTATAGAATGTCTAACAAAAAAATAAAAATAAATTTGATTCTTTATGACCTTTTTGTGGACAAGATAATAAATGCTAATTTCAAGTTAATTTAATTATTTATTTATCGACATTTCAACCAATATGCTGGTCCTCTTCAAGATCTAATAACAGCCAAATTACAATTTCAGTAAAGAACGATAAATAAATAATTAAACTAACTTGAAATTAGCATTTATTATCTTGTCCACAAAAAGGTCATCAAGAATCAAATTTAAATATTCAGTTAGACGTAAACTATTTACACAAAAAAATTAAAAAGACTTGGTATTCATTGAAATCGCGAAGAAAATAGTAAAGGACATGGTTTTTAACTTTTTTATTAGGGTCTGTAATAAAAATTGGAAATCTATCTAAGTAAGTTATATGCATGTACAAAGTTTCATAAAAATCGATCAATATTGCTATTTGATATTGAAATTGAAAAAATTGCAGTTCTCCACGACATTCAATCTACGACTGAGATAAATTGCAGAATTTTTACATGTTTCGATATGTCTAACTCTTTTATGGTTTCATGGATTTTTATGAAACTTTACACATTCATATAACACATTTAGATCTACAAACGGGATGTTTGAAATTTTTGCTAGAGCCTCCAACAGAAAATTTAAACATCATGATCTTTTCTTTTTTTTGGGGAATTTCAATGAATACCAAGTTTTTTTAATATTTTGTTAGACATTAAACTAAATGAAATTAATTACAAACAGAAATTAACAGAAATGAACAGAAAAAAAGAACAGAAATTAAATAGATAGTAAATTAAGCTGTCTAAAATTCCACAGAAGTTAAAGTTCTTTGATCCAATACTAAAAATTGTATACCGCTTCGAAATATGTACGAATATTTATGGACGTCACTGTACTGTATATAAAAAATTCGGTGATACAGAAAAAAAGATTTTATGTTAGGAAATTATGGATTATTCGAATAATTAGTAATGGAACAATGTTTTGCCAATTGTTTTTAAGTATCTTCGATAGATAATTCCCAAGTAACAAACTTACTGGACAAGATTCTTCTGATTTGCATACACTGTTTGCATCGCTTTCTGTGTTCTTCGTTAATGTTTCAATATTGAAGGGACGCGCATAATGTGAATCAACAATGGAACATACAGCGTTGTGTGACAACGATTGTCGTTTGAATTCATTGCTATCAACACGGGGAAAACTCCCAGTTCTCCGTTTTGGTCTTATTAAACGAGGGATCATAGACATATCACACTTTTTATTAGATGATTTCTTGCATCTCGATACGAAACTGGCTAATAACAGTTTCTGTAACTTTATCATCCGTTCTTTCTTCTTCTCAACTTCAGTTCGCAATTGCTGAACCATGCACTCGTACTTCTTTATCATGTCGTTTCGGTGTTTTTTCATTGCATCCATCTCACATTTATTTTCAATCAATTCGAGTTTTAATCTACTAAATTCTCCTTCATCCTGTACTTCCTTCTCAACCGAATTATAACTTTGTCTCATATCATTTTTCAACACTTCTTCAAAATACTTTCGCATTTCCTCGAAGTCCGCTAGTTTCTCCTTCATACCGTGAACAGTCTGGTACGATCGGAAGATTTTCTCGCCCAAGTTCTTGATCTCCTCGTCGTTCGAACTCTGCGCCACCGCCACGCCGCTGACTTTCGCCTTGAGGGCGGTCAATTCGCCGTCCTTGTTACAAATCTCTTTCGACAGCCATTTCAATTTTGTTTCCAGCATCGACTGCGCCTCCAACTGTTCTCGCAATCGTTCGCGGTAATTGCTCTTCTCCTCGCGGCACTTTTCAAGAACAGTTTCGAGTTCGTTAACCTTTTCGTGCAGCTGTTGCACCTTGAGCAGATCGCCTAGCGCCTCCCCCGTTCCATCGCCTATTTCCACCCCCGAACTTTTCCCCGACGACGGTTCCATCGCCAATTTTTCGATCTGCGAAACCTCTTCGACTATGCACTTCGGGAACGATCTCGCCATCTGCTTGTGAACAAGATGAAGCACCGACAACTGGTCCTCCAGCGAATCACACTTTTCTAAGCAATTCTCCAGCCGCTTCAAATTACCCGTTTCGTTTTCTTCCTTGATCAACAGCTCCTCGGACAATTCTTTAATACGTTGCTTGTATTTCTGCGAATCTACCTCAATCATTTTACGCAGATTTTCATTTTCCTTTTCTAGTTCTTCCATTCTGAGCTCGGAAGATGCTAGTGTGGCTTTGCACTCCGCGAGTTCGGACATATTCGCGTCCGCGACTTTTCTCAAAGCGATGATAACAGATTTCACGTCGTTTATTGAATCAGATGGATCTGTGTCAAACGATCTCTCCTTCTGCTTTACGTTCTTGTAATTAGCCTCTAATCCTGTTGCATTCTCGCACGTATCATTATTAGTCTCTAGTAATGAGAGAGTCTGTGTCCATTTTTCCTTCGTTTCGNCCGGGGAGCGCAAATATTTCAAACGAGGAGGGAAGGAGAGAGGAAGAATCAGCTAATCGTGACAAATACTGATCCGGGATTGCCGAATTATAAACTAATGTCTTGAGGAAACTTTGCCTCGAATAGCTTTCTCCCCTTATTCCCAATTACGAAGTCCCGATTCCTACCCTGACGGTCGAACGTATACGGTCTGACGTCGTGCGTTTACTGTTTCAGCTTCTTCACAATTTTTATCGTCAACATTATTTTAAAATAATATTTAAGCCTTTAATCAGCAGTCTGCATGTTTTTCTGATAATTGTAATTGATTTTGATGGATATTGTCATTTTTGTCCATTTTATTTATAACGGTAATAAAATACAATCAGACAAATTTCTATTTGCTAAATTGTTTTTACTGATTGTAGAATGAAATATAAGAAAACAAATGTTTCAATATTTTGAGAACCAATTAAATAATGTAAACATATCCTAATTAAAACAATTGTTTTTCTTTTGATGAATATTGTCATTTTTATCGATTTTATTTATAACGGTGATAAAATACAATCAAACAAATTTTTACTTGCTCAATTGCTTTTACTGATTGTATAATATAAGGAAAATGTTTCAATATTTTGAGAACCAATTAAATAATGTAAACATATTCTAATTAAAACAATAGTTTTTTCTTTCAGCTTGTTCAAAATTTTTATTATTAACATTTCTATAAATTAATATTTAAGCCTTTAGTCAGCAGTCTTCATAGTTTTATAATTATAAATTGTAATTGATTTTGAAGAATTTTTGTCGCTTTTATCCATATTATTTATAACAGTAATAAAATATACAATCAAACAAATTTTTACTTGCTAAATTGTTTTTACTGATCGTACAATATAAGAAAAAAAAATGTTTCAATATTTCGAGAACCAATTAAATAATGTAAACATATTCTAGTTAAAACAATTGTTTTTTCTTTTCAGCTTAATCAAAATTTTTATTATTAACATTACTATAAACTAATATTTAAGCCTTTAGTCAGCAGTTTTCATGGTTTTTAATAATTGTAATTGATTTTCATGAATATTGTCATTTTTATCAATTTTATTTATAACGGTAATAAAATACAATCAGACAAATTTTTACTTGCTAAATTGCTTTTGCTGATTGTACAATATAAGAAAAACAAATGTTTCAATATTTCGAGAACCAATTAAATAATATAAAGATATTCTAATTAAAACAATTGTTTTCCTTATCAGCTTGTTCAAAATTTTTATTATTAACATTACTATAAACTAATATTTAAGCCTTTAGTCAGCAGTTTTCATGGTTTTTAATAATTGTAATTGATTTTCATGAATATTGTCATTTTTATCCATTTTTAACGGTAATAAAATACAATCAGACAAATTTTTACTTGCTAAATTGCTTTTACTGATTGTACAATATAAGGAAAATGTTTCAATATTTTGAGAACCAATTAATTAAACATATTCTAATTAAAACAATTGTTTTTTCTCGATTTAACTTAATCATATTTTTAGACAATTAATATTTATACAATGCGAAAAAGAAATTATAGAATGAGGTACATTGTTAAAATTTCGTCGAATACAAAGTGTTATCCCTTGGTTTCCTTATAACGAGAAACAGACTCGAAAATGAAGGCGTGACGGGGTAGCTGATAGTATAGTTAAGGGGTAGACGGACAGTGGTAATGTAGCCCGGTCGCCGGAGAAAGGAAATTGGATGATATTTCCCGTGACGATCAAACCTTATTGCCAATTGGAAGAGGAAAGTTCGCAGTACATTTACCGGGAAAATCAGCGGGCTACTACGACGGACCAGAAAATGACTGTTATCCAATGTCGCAAAAATTTGAAATTCTCGCTCAAACAACTGTTTTTACTTCCAGTTAATTGCGCCTATAAAAAAAGCTCTAATACTGAATTACAATTGTAAAAAATATTTGTAAATCACATGAACAATTAAATATCCGCAATATTTTATCTTGATGTCATAAAACTGATTTCCTTCATAACAAATGGATTCCTTCGAACGGATCAAACAGCTATAAACATCAGATCGCTAATTTCCCCCGACGGTCGAATACTATCGTAATTTATTTCTGCCTTTCATTTATCTAATCTTTAGCGTTACGAGGCATAATGGTAATATCACTGGAGGCTGAGCAGCGGCACGAAAAAGGAGCTCGTGGTCCCATTCCGATGTCCCTCGTCATAATTTCATATATCAGAATCCGCAGACTGGCACGGTTGGGGCGAGCAACGGTTTTCGCGAAAAGATCACATGTAGGGACGCAGCCGGAGTATAATGAGAGCCGGAAAGCGTCAGCGGCGTCTAATGTCGGAAATTATAGCATATTGCCAATAAAATCCGAACCAGGGTCCGCCCTCGTACGAGCCGACTAAACAGGTTTCCTCCTGCTCTTCGGGGGCGACGGGCTTATTGTAACGAACGTCGGAACCACGTTTTGCCATTACACAAGATCTCGTCCCAGGGGAACGACCGATACACCGATAACACTACGAGTCGATAACTCGCTTACCGTTCGACGCTCCTTTCGTTCCGCCTTAATTCGTGTCGCGAACCACTTACGAAAGGGAACCGTTTCACAGACGCGTGCTAGTTTTTATTTTTATTAAACCTGTAACACGTGAC
>SMSR01007602.1:3118-22973 GCA_019453355.1 Ceratina japonica | reverse complement strand
ATAAAACATTATATACGACTATAATAATATCGACGTTTAATCTTATCAAATTTTATTTTCCATTTTTTCATTGATAATTATTTTTTGGTATGTTTTATCGATGTTTATGGTTGAAGATTAATTGAAAGAAAAATTGATTCCTCTGAGGTACTCGTTAAGAGGGTGGTTAGACGTATGTGTGCACAAGCCTGGGGGATGACGAGAGGGTTTCAACCATAATTTGCTATGTGCTGTTTACGCTAGCCGAAATAGAATTTTAACGAGCAAAAAATGCTAGCAATCGACTTGACGAGATGCATCAAGTTTTCTTATATAAATAAGAAATGTTGTTTCTTGAACGATTGTACAATCAGTATTACTTATTAATTACGTTAGACTCATGCAATTCATAATTCAGCAAGTATTTTCAATTGTCTTTATTCATCTATTCCAATATTATTACAATTATTATTATTATCCCACGTTTCACTATAAAAAATTCTTTACGCTTCTTTTTATATCGATTATAATTTTGATAAATCCGATCGTTTAGATTCAATTTATATGCAGTGCAATTTACAATTCAGTAAATATTTTCAATTGTCTTTATTCATCTATTCCAATATTATTACAATTATTATTATTATCCCACGTTTCGTTTCGCTATAAAAAATTCTTTATACATCTATTCATATCGATTATAATTTTGATAAATTCGATCGTTTCTTCTATCAATCACGCTGATAATTCCCAATTGGTTTTTCGATTGGTATTCGAACACGTTGAACGTAGTGGAAGCGCGGCGTTAACCTCGGCATAAATCATAGACCGGCAGGAACAATTCCCTGGAAGCGGTGGCACGATTCCCGTTGGAAAATCGGGTCGTGCGTTCGCCGCGGTCACGAGAATCGTATCGCGTCTGAAGGCTCGTCGTCGCCGACTCTCCTCGTGTATACACAGAGAAGAAGGGGCGTCGGCTCGGTTGTTCTACGGCCATGGCTGCTCCAAAAAGATAACCGCGGACACCTCGTTTCCGGTTCCACCGACCGGTTTGTATACAAGCGAACGAGGCCAGCTCTCCTCTCCCAACCCCTCGCGCATTATTGTGGCGACAACTACCCCCCCGCTCCCTCTCCTTCTCTCTTTCACTCTCGTTCTCTCTTTCTCTGTGTGTTTCAAGGGTGGGAAACCGGGGGTGGAAACTGGCACGAGCAATCTTTTTCCCTGCAATCTGAACGTTCTGAAATAAATCTTGAATGTACACTAAGTTTTCGACTTCAACGATTTTAGAATTATTCTGGGAATTGGAGTTAACCCCTTACGATAGATTTAATAATGAAAAATTGTGCAGGAAATATCGTCATCAAGTTTTCGACTTGAACGACGTTAGAATTATTTTGAGAATTGGCGTTAACCCCTTCCGGTACGATTTAATAATGAAAAATTGTGCAGGAAATATCGTCATCGTCAAGTTTTCGACTTGAACGACGTTAGAATTATTTTCAGAATTGCTGGAGTTAACCTCTTTAGATACGATTTAATAATGAAAAATTGTGCAGGAAATATCGTCATCGTCAAGTTTTCGACTTGAACGACGTTAGAATTATTTTGACAATTGCTGGAGTTAACCCCTTTCGATACGATTTAATAATGAAAAACTGTGCATGAAATATCGTCATCGATGAAACGGAGAATATTCAGTCAAAATTTTGAAAAGTCACAGTGACTACAACTTTTGAGGAAATTATGGTAGACGTTCGATAATCGAGGGAATCAGTGCAATTAATAATGGCAATATGCCGGTTAAATGTAAATGACGCAAAAACGGTTGGGAGTTGTATAAATAAATACAAATGAGTCAGTCGCAGCTGCGACACGCGGGGAAAAACGCGTGGCAAATAAATCACGCGTGTTTCCCACCTGCAGCCGAGACGTACCCTTCTTTCGTTTCGTCTCTTTCTTTTCTTCTTTTCCTCCCTCTGCTTCCGACTGTTTCGGTTAGAAAAACCAGGAAACGGGAGAAAGAGCTTGCAATCCTGGATTAATTCGGATACCTCTCCTGTTTTCTTTTTCTTCCAGACCTCTTTACGTCTTTTAATCGATTCGCTCTATTGTTTTTCCTCTTACCTTCAATGGGTCTCTGTTTTTTCACCCTATAACAGCCATAAAATGTTTATCGAAGTGTGAATAAAAATGTTTAGGATTTAAAATGTTTGATTATTTATAAATAGAAAAATAATAATGAATTATTCAATAATTATGAAGTATTATATATGTATATATTAATGATGAAAATAATTGCGATAATTGGAGGCGATAAATGGTACATGAAGTCTGAATATTTCATTAAACAGTAATTGAACCAGAAGGAATTTGTTGTAGAGAAAAAGAATAACAATGGGGTGGTTAATTATTCAAAAATGTCGAAATTTAATTAAATCTGTTCGAGAATTCGCCACCTTCTCTCTCTCGCTTTTTGTCTGTCTGTCTGCCTGTCTCGGTTTCTCTCTATTGAATTATAATAAAAGACGGATTGATTTCAGATAAAATTAATTAACTTGTAACGCGAGCCGATCGAACCTCCCCTCTTCTCTCCGTCCCTCATATTCTGTCCAAATCGTTAATTAACTTTGAACCATGCAATTTTCGTATGAACATTTCAATTTTTCAAAAATGTGAGATTATTAAGCAGGGAACGATTTCAGAAAATTGTACTTCTATATTTCTATACATTTTTATTATAGTTTATTGAATAAACGAAAGAATAAATAGAATTCCCAATTCAAACTATTAATAACTTAAAAAATTCCAGTAATATTATATATATATATAGATGCATATAGGAAATGTAAAGGGAGTGTACTGTAGGGGACGTAGGCCAGTACGTGCAGCCGTTTAATTAAAGGAAGGAGGAAACTAGGCCAGGAAAAATAGTTTATTACTCTCTGGAATCTATTCGAGAATATTGGCTCCCGCCACGTTTCTTTCCCAGGGGATCTGTTTGCAAACGATGCACTGATAGAGGCCTACGCCCATCAAAGAGCACGTGAATTTCGTCCTCACCCTTCCCCCTGCCTGATTAATTTTCTCCATAGATCCCAAACATTATTTAATACATTTTTTCAAACCCTTCATTCATATTAAAAATTATACAAAAATCTGTACATATAAATATACTCAATTCCATCAATCGAAGTTATATTTAATACATTTTTTCAAACCCTTCATTCATATTAAAAATTATACAAAAATCTGTACATATAAATATACTCAATTCCATCAATCGAAGTTATATTTAATACATTTTTTCAAACCCTTCATTCATATTCAAAATTATACAAAAATTTGTACATATAAATATACTCCATTCCATCAATCGAAGTTATATTTAATACATTTTTTCAAACCCTTCATTCATATTAAAAATTATACAAAAATCTGTACATATAAATATACTCAATTCCATCAATCGAAGTCATATTTAATACATTTTTTCAAAACCTTCATTCATATTAAAAATTATACAAAAATCTATACATATAATTATTCTCAATTCCATCAGTCGAAGTTATATTTTAACATGATCGTTGACAATAATAAAATAAAACTTAGTACATGAAGTACATTTGTTCTTGCAGTTCTCCAGCAACAGCAGTGACTGTGTAGTATCTATCAGGGCATCCGTAGCGTCGAACTCGGTTTCCGGCTGGCTTAGCAGCCACCGCCGAGACCGTTCTTCTAAAATATTAACACGAATGCTCTCGGATGGGGTGAAAATTCGATACTCCCCAAACCCCCGCAAAGTCTCCATGGCGTTAGTTCGCCCTCCTCTCATCCACCGGGTGTCCCTTAAACAAATTACACGAAAAACATCCAACGTGAACGAAGTAAAAAAGAAAAAGAAACCAAAAATGAACAAGGAAATACTAATAATTAAATTAAAAATAAATAGAGGAGAAAAATGAAATAAATTAAAATCTATTTTAAATAATATTCGCTTTTTTTTCGTTTAAAATTGTTGGCTCTTGGCTTCTTTTTATTTTATTGGAATTTGCTTGGGAGAAGAGTTGTGGGACACCCGTTGCATTGTGGCGGTGGGACTCGCATTACACGGTGCTGGGAATCTATTGCCGGCAGGGAATATTCAATGCGCTCGCTGGTCAGCTAAATATTCGATGAGCCCCGCGCGAGGACGAATAGCGTGCAAGATCTGGCCGCGATATATTTTATCTCGCGCCGCGGCCAGGTTAAAACATCTTTTTGCCACGCTACATTTCTTTTATCACTTAACCGGGAATTATTCATCCCCCGATCGGACGCCCGGACATTTAATCCCCTCCAATTTCAATTATTTTCCATTACACATTTCCTCTATTTCACCTCTTATTTAAATTATTCAGTATTAGTATTATTTTCGGTATTATTATTATTTTCAGTATTAAATTACATGAAAAATTAAATTATAGAAAATAGGATAAATTATAGCATGAAATAAATAGCAAGAAATGAATTACTGTGAATTATATAAAATTCGATGGAATATTTATTTGTAAGATAAATATCTGCGTTGCTGACGATGTGCATTAGTATGAGAGAAAAAAATAGAGATGTATCGACGGTACCGGAAGTTGGAGGACGTACGAGCGTCGGGTGAGGCGTAAATCAAATTTCGCCGTGGTCCCACGCCGCGGGGGGATGCTATAAAAATACCGCGGAACGAGGAGGGGGCGCGTTTGGTTCCCGTGGGTGCCGTTTCCGACGGACCCACGGCCCTACACTCTGTGCCCGCCCTTTATCCACCAAATTGAATCAACCACCCCTTTTTCCTTCGCCAACTTCCGAAACTATTGGATTTTAATCCCGTTCCCGATGGATAGACCGTCCCCTGCAATTAGCAAACCAGGTTTTATGCAAATCGAACGACCGATTTCGTCAAGTAGTGTTTTAGCAAGAATATTAATAAACATCTTTTTATATATGAATTTATTTAATGTTGTGTGTGTCTTGAATCTTAAACGGTAATATTAAATAATACATACTATTTCTTCACTATTTCCATTCATTATTTTTATTCTACATTAGAAAAGAATCAAATAATAATTGCACACTTGATAATTGTTTTTTCATATCATCGATATATTGATACGGTTTACCTAAATTGAAAAATCATCGTTTCTTATCGTGGCCTCATCTCTCCGCTTTGCCCGGAGCAAACTTGGCCTCATAAATATTCTTATTTACCTTTTATTTGAAAGATCGACTGGTCCCTCATCGAAGCGAGGAAGGGACTGGGTTAATCGCGAGACAAGCTCGCGGAAAATGGGTGAAAAAAAGAAAGAGAAAAAAAAAACTGGCGAACCCTCGGCGAAGGGGGAAAAAACTCGGGCGACACTTCGCCGCGCCGGGTTTTAACTCGATTTTCGAAATTTCCATATTTATACCGAAGCCCGGCGGCGACGGCTCTATTTAAAGTACACTCCCGTTCGTAACTCGCCAGTTAACAAATAAATGTTTCTATTCAAACAAATAATGTTTGCGGTAATGAATTTTCGGTATAAAAGTCAACGCTTGTTTTTATCCAGCAATTCACGTGATTTCTGTGAGAGTGATTTAAAGTACGTTTAAGTTTTAGATAAAATGGAATATTGAAATGTAATTTATTAAGTAATTATTGACGATAGCGAAAAATTGTTTATGAAATTTTGTGAACATTATAGAGAATTTCAGAAATTACAAAAATTTATGGAAATTGAATACTACATTTAATTAAATGATTTACCTAAAATTAGATAATGTTTTAGATAAGTCATTAGATAATATTAGATAGTAAGATTCACAAAATTATCAAATTATCCCAAAACAAATCCATTTCATTAAATAACCCTGCCAACTGCTATTGGCACTGCATACTCTTCCTCCATTCTTTGAAAAAAAAAAGAAAAATTCTTGGAGAACCGATTTGCAATAGGAGTAAACGATTTCCAGCTTTCGATGTAACGTTACATTCACAATTTCCCATTGTCGCTGCCCCGAAAAGGTTTTCAAGCACACCAAAAAGATTGCATCCGTAATGCTCTCCGCACTGGTCACACCCACACCCGGGACAGACAGGCCACCCCCTGGCCGCCCCCACCTGTCCCCCTCCTACCCCTGTGACCCTTTCACCCTCGGTGAACCGGCGCGCCGACTGCGCCTCGAAATTGGATTGTTATTCTATTTTCGAAAGCAATTTGCAAGTGTTATCAAAAAGTTTCCTCGTGTCACGCCTCCGACACTCCCCCGCCGCCCCCCTCGACACCCTCTCTCTTTTTTTTTTGCTTATGGGATTCTTGCTCAGGGTGCTCCGGCGCTCGTGTTCTTTCACGCTCCCATTTCGCAGCCCTTAAAACGATTAGGCCAGCGTTTCAAGTTTTGGTAAAATTGATCATCTCGTTTCTTTTTAAAAATGATGTTAGTCGTGATAGAATTGTTTGAGTAATGAATAAAAAAAGGCAGCTAGAAGGTGCAGAAAAATATGGTACCAGATTAAAGATTTACTTTGAAATATTGAAATAAATAAATTTGAAATAATTTGTTTAATAATAATGAAATAGAATTTGAAATTCTGGGAGTTTCGTGGACGGGGAATATTGATATCGAAGAAAGAGGCAAATAGGAGCGTTCAAACTTAATTTTGAATATTGCCAGCCACTCTGTTTCTCTTTGAGGAAAGAAAACATTCTGGTGACAAGTTCGATATTGCGATTGGGAAACTTTCCATTTTCCCGGAGTCGTTAAGAAATTACTGGGAGCACGGGGGAATTCAATTCTTCTCGCAAGTCAAACACGTAACTTCGTTTTATTAAAACGCGTATGAAAATTCTACCAGAAAACTGGAAACGATATTTAAATTGAATTCTGAGAATCTGGATGGAATATCATTTTTTTTTTTCATTGATTAAAATAATGAAAAGTAGAGAATTATATCAAATCCTCAGAATTTAATTTCGAGACGAATTTAAAATATTAGATTAGATTAATAGGAGTTTTCTTTTTTTAAAAGATAAAAAAGAACGGTTTTATGAAAAACAAAGTGGAGCGTTTGTAAAATCTTGTTCGGAGAAGGAAAGGGAGAAGGGGAGGCCGAGGGCGGAGGAAGAGTTTTCCTTCCGAGTGTTCGGATGGAATTACTTAGCTCATCCGTCGCCCAAGGGACCGGGGCCAGGGCCTCTGTGCCATTCGCTAACCGGAAATGGAGTAACCCGTGCCGTTTGCGGGCTAACAACCCCCGGCAATCCGGTTTACCCTCAACGACGTGCTCGCTTCGATCACCCTCGACTACTGGAATTCTTTTTGCTTCTACCAATACCCTACATTCAATCCAAATCGTCCCTCCTCCCTCCCTCTACCAATCTTTATTATTGTACTCTTCGAGTCAGATTAGCTTTTCCTGTATTTTTTATTGCATTATACAGAAATTTAGTCTGAAGTTCACTATTTCGTGCTATTTTCTACTTTCTGACATTTTTTTAATCTCTCTATTTCTGAAATTTTAGAGGATTTCTAATTATTATAATTATTGTACTCTTCGTCGTTATTCCTCGAGTCAGATTAGCTTCCTGTATTTTTTATTGCATTATAAAGAAATTTAGTCTGAAATTCATTATTTTCTGCTATTTTCTACTTTCTGACATTTTTTTAATTTCTGTATTTCTGAAATTTTAAAGGATTTGTAAATATCATAATTTAATATTAGATGATTAGATGAGAAGGATTAGAAAATCGGTATTAGATTCGACGTAACTTTTGTCGATAAAAATAAGTTTTGTATACTTGGTATTGCGCGGTGGCGATGAATTTCGCGGTAGTCGTCGGGAATACAATGTTTATGAAAGAATAAAGAGGAAAAGAGGTGTGCTGTAGCATCGTTACCATATTAATAAGCCACCTAACGGTGAAAAAGTTTTTTAATATTCACGGGTTAACAAGTTGTTTAACTTTTAATAAATTGGAGTATACAGTCCGGCACGCCGGTTTCAAGAACCCTGCCAAAGCCTGTGAAAATGTAAAGCCTCCGTCCTTTGTTCCCTGACAATTTTCTCTTTCAATCGTTCTGATTATTACGAATACATCATTTCTTTTATTCTGCACTTATTGTCGTTGACATTTGACAAAATATCTGGAATTAATTTGAAATGTTTCTTTTTTTCTTATCAAAATTTTGGTAATTGAAGGAAGTGCAATTTTTATTAAATAAAAAATAGAATCTAATTGCAGTTGATTGAATATTATGATTAATAATTAGCGGTATTTTGTATATATTTGGATTAATAATTTGATCAATTTATAGTAGAATTAATCATTTTACTTATACTTATATTAGTAGTGTTATTAGTACAATAGATGACAGTGTCACTTGTTACTTTGGTATCAGATGGTTAGGGAAAGAGGTAGAAAGAGCAATTAAATTAATGGCTCTGCACGTCTACTTTATTACTGCTGTTTGCATTCTAATCAGTCATTCCACATTTTTACGTTTGACGTGCAATTATTCTTAAATGCGACGAAATGAAAACGACATAAAAATAAATTACCAATAATTTTATTAAATAGACAGACAATAATTTACATTTGACACACAATTACTTTCTAAATGTAACAAAATTTAAATAAAACTGAATTATCAATAATTCTACAATATCAAGTAAAGACGATGATAGACTTTTTAATCTTGAATTAAGAATCGATGAATCGTAAATTACGTATTTGAAGGCAATTTGTGGACGATCATCCAGAAGTTTGGGAAATTGATATTGGACACACACAGTACGAAAAGCATAGATGTAGGGGGGAGTTTTCTGACGAGAATCGCGCAATCTTGCCCGGCTTCCGGACAATCGGGCTCCGTCCCTTCCGGTTCCGGTTCCGGTTCCCTGTCAATTCACAATATGCGATCAAATTATTTTGAACACTGTCCCACCCCCAAACAGTAACAGCAGACTATAAAAACACTCATGCAATATACTACACTCTATAAATATAAATATATTTACTTGTTATACATTTTATTATTACGTTATATAATATATTATAGTAAAATCCAATTTTCAGTTACATACAGTGACTTCCATTAATATTCGGACACATTTTGAAACGGTATAAGATTTTTAGTATTGGATTAAAGAACTTTATCTTCTGTGGAATTTTAGAGAGCTTAATTTACTATAGAGTGTCTAACAAAAAATTAAAAAAAACTTGGTATTCATTGAAATCGCGAGGAAAATAGTAACGGACACGGATTTTAACTTTTTTATTAGGGTCTGGAATAAAAATTGGAATTGTCTCGTTTGCAGATCTAAGTAAGTTATATACATGTACAAAGTTTCATAAAAGTCGACCAATATTGCTACGCGCTATAAGCGATTAGAAATTGAAAAAATCGCAAATCTCCACGACTTGAAAATCTACGATTGGGATAAATTGAAGAATTTTTACATGCATCGATACGTCTAACTCTTTGATGGTTTCATGGATTTTTATAAAACTTTATACATTCATATAACACTTTTAGATCTACAAACGGGATGTTTCAAATTTTTGCTAGAGCCTCTAACAAAAAAGTTTAACATCATGATCTTTTCTTTTTTCTTCGAGATTTTGACGAATAGTAATTTATTTTAATTGTTTGCTACACATTACATAGTAAACTAAGCCTTTTAAAAGCCCACAAAAAATTAAGTTAGTTGGCTCCATATTAAAGAACTTATTCCGTTTTAAAGTGTGTCCGGATATTAATGGGAGTCACTGTATATTATATCACGTTGTTTTACGTAGAAAAGTTCTAGTTAAAGGGTTGAGGGTTGCACTTCGAGATTAGCCAGTAGTTAAAAAGGAATAGGTACGCTGGCATCGCAGCGTCGTGGGTCTGGAACAGGGGTAGTAACACTGAGAACCAGCCCATTTGGTCCGTTCGTTCGTATCGTTGCGGCGATCTCTCGGGTTCTGCGGGGGAGGAACGGAGCGGATGGGAAACGGACGCTTTAAATTTCATCCGCGCCGCAAGCGAACCTTAATCGCATCCCGATCGACTAAATTTCCCATTCTGAAGCCGCCTTCGGCCCCTGCCCCCCTCTCGACCTCTCCTCGGTCCTCGGGGACCGTTTTCATCGCCTGGTAACGGATACCCATACTCGGGGATGAAATCGAAATTGTATTGCGAACGTCTTCCGGGGGTTGCGTTATTCCTTCGATCGTGATTAAGTAACTTCTGCTGTTTGTTCTTTTTACAAAACCAATTTCAAACCCTTCAAATTTTCAAGTCAGAATCATCTTGAACGATGAATTTTGTTGTATTTTGAAAATAAAGAATAATTGTCTGGATTTCGATTGTCCACTTTGATTAGAATTTCTAAATTGCATTTTTCCACTTTGACTAGAAGATGCATTTATAAAAAGATAGAAAGTTTCAATTATTCCTATAATTTATTATTAGAATTTCTAAGCTGAAATTTGTTACTATAAAAACATAGACAGCTTCAACTATTCCTATAATTTATTATTAGAATTTCCAAGCTTAAAATTATTACTTCGATTAGAATTACTAAATTCCAATTATTTGCAGACGTTCTGGTGGAATTCGATTCCCCGTTTCTTGAATTCTATATTTTTTTGTCGAACATCTTCCCGGGTCGTTCTGAATGCATAACTTCCGGTATATGCGGGATGCGGTGGAAACGTTCCCGTGGGAACCGCGGGCGGAAGAAAATTTACCGTTTTTGCCCATTCGATTGGTCTATAAGTTCCGCGGCTAGATTTGTGGCCCCCGCGGGTGGATATTAGCCATTTCTGTTGAATTTAATAGAGGAACCCCGTGAATCATGCGAATTTCTACTACCCGATAGAACAAGCTTGATAGCGTTCCTCGAAAATGGCCAAATATTATTCAGGTCTTTTTTTTATTACTACTAAAATAATTGCTGTTATGACAAGTATTTGCTATAACATTTCATTATTATCGTCATTCTTATTCCTAAAAAAAAAATGATGCAATATTATTTTATTATTATCGAAATTTGTATTAGTAAAAGGAAATCTTAATTTTTATTTTATTGACGCATCGACAGTGAATATATTTAATATTTTTAATTATTACTATTAATTTTGTGATACTTCGTGTTTTGAATATGTAACTTCCGGTTCACGTCCGAGTTGGAGGGTCACTGATGGAGTCTAGAAAGGAGCTATCAGTTAATTGCAGTCGAAACTCAGTATTGTTTCAACAAAAACGAGTGACTGAGCTTTAATTGGGAAAATTATACAGAATGGCGGACTGATTTCAATTGTTCCAACTGGAAACCTGATTAATAGGCGAACAGCTGCTGGGAAATCGAATTTTCATACAAACGAATTTTCCTCCTTTTCAGTTATTATTAAATAGCATCGTTTGATTGACGTTCTTCTTTCGACGTTTAAATTCATCAAGGACCGAGTATTAAAGCCGAGTTACTACAATAATCATTGGGATTAGTATCACGTTTATCATTCAATATGGAAATCCTTCTGTTTCATAAAATGATATAAATTCCTTTGTTTAATCCTGTCAAACAGGAGAATTCCTTCTGACGAAATCAATCATTAAAATCATTCCAGTTCTTTTATTTGATTCAGGTATATAAATACGTTCTTTCATTCCATTCTGTCATTTTAATAAAATTGTCATCGTAAGTTAATTAATCATTAAAGTCAAATTTTTTGTTAAAGGATTATATAAAAAATAAAATCCTCTTCGTAGGTAAATTAATTATTAAATTCAGATTTCATTCTTTCATTCCATTCTGTCAAACGATCATTTTAATAAAATCGTCATCGTAAGTTAATTAATTATTAAAGTCAAATTTCTTGTTAAAGGATTATATAAAAAATAAAATCCTCTTCGTAGGTAAATTAATTATTAAACTCAGATTTCTTGTCGTTGAATATAATCGTAAATAACAGGATTTTGGTAAAGCCTTTGATAAAATTGTTCTTACAAGGTTCACGTAAAATATATAATATTCAACGTCGACGTGCATTGTTCAAAACCTATTAAAGACAAGCTGCAGTCTACACTCCTAAACGAACTAATTAGAGAGGAGGATCTCCGCGGGACTTGGAACGTTTCATTCAAAATCCTCGGAGCGTTCATTGGCGGAGGTTGAATATCGTTACCATTCGATTATTTTCTTCAGAAGGGGACGTTCTTCTGACAATTGCCCATTGAAAACGTCGACTTATTGAAACGTATTAAAATTTGTTTTTTACTAAAGAGATTCCCGGCTCCTCCTGTCTTGTCGTTCCAATTCACGAATCGCATCGATAGTTTTTCATTCTTACCTGGAAAAATTTCGTCGATTTTCCATCCAGTTATGCATCGCTGGGTCCATCGTTGCCTTTGACGGTCTCGAGGGTCTTCTGTGCTTCATATTGCATTACATTCACTTCATTCTCAGCTTGGAACTTTAATTGGATCAGGCAAAAGGGTTGACAAGGAATCACGATTGTGTACAGAATTTTATATCAGAATCGAATTAAATTATTAAATAATTAGTACGAGAGAAGACAAGTTTTATTGATTATTTTTTTATAACAAATGTTTTTGATTATTCTGTTTTTAATACTGAAAGGTGGAATGATTTTTGTATAATTTATTACACAGTGGAACAAATGATTTAAACATCCGGTCGGATGAATAATTCATCTATAAAAATAGCGACGTTGAAACGGGGTTGAACATTTTTCCCGTTAACGAACCCCTCTCAGTATTTGGCGCCGGCTACAATATTTCATTTCACGAAAAATCCTTCGTTTTTCCACGTAGTTAACCGCTCCCTTTGTTTCGTGCATACACTCTCTATTTAAAAACGAAAAGAGAAACGCGGGGAAAACGAGCGATGCTCAGTTCATCTGCCTGGACGATCCATAATTCAGTTTCTGGCCAAGCTACTGCCAAAGCGGGTTTTTCTTCCCTTGAAAAAATGACAAAATAAAACTTCCAGCAGCGAAACGAATTTTTCGTTCTTTTCGAAATTTCGGGTTACAAAGGAGAACGTCAGATTCCAAAATAACCCAACACAGGTTCTTTATAATTATGTCCCATCTCTTAATTGGGACAGAAGTTATAATAATTAATTAACGAGAAAAAATAATTGCCAATATTTATGAAAATACACAATCTTGTACTAATTAATTAACGAGAAAAATAATTGCCAATATTTATAAAAATACAAAATCATTGAATTTACACTCTCATTTATAAAATTGAAATTTTCCCAAAAAAACGTGAAAGCTGCGCCGTAAAGAAATAGGAGAAGCAGGAAGAGTCCTGATAGGACTTGGTCCGCGTGACGGTAGCATTTTCCCGGCGGAAGGCAGTAAAACTGTTCGAAGCCGCGTTGGAAAAACTGTGCTCGAAGAACAAACATTCGCGGTGAAGAATTCATTCGGGAACTCTGTTACCGAACTTAGAAGCCCGGGTAGAAAAGGGCGTACAGGCGAAAAAGCGAGGTTCTCGCGGTCGCATTTAATTTCGCGAAAGCGGATATTCAAATATCGGGCGAAAAGCGCAAATACGCATAGACCGCGAGGAGCAGCGGCGGTGCCGGAGCGTTTCGCGACTTTTCTATTATACTTTACTTTCCTCGCGGTTTTCCCGGGTCTCCTCCTCATGAATTTCAGAGGAGTCTCTTGAAAAATAACGCCATTTGCCAACTCTGATCTGGCGACGTTCCGCGTTCCTCCCCGCCGGAAAATATCGAGCACTCTCCAAATGGAACTCTTCATGGTTTTTCAGTTTTAATAGAACGATTACAGTCCCTCTTCCGCGCTTCCATATTATGTAGATGAAGTTAGCCCCGCCATTTTGGAATTTTCGAAAAAAGATTATTGTGCTGAGTTCTGCTCAGTTTGTGCTACAATGTGCCGTAAATAAAATTAAAAAACTTTTAACATTGTAGATTTTATAACAAAAACAAAAATCTGGGTGGAAGTTGGCCCCGCCATTTTGGAATTTTCAAAAATAATTGTTGTGCTGAGTTGTGCTCAGTTTGTGCCGCAAAAAGAATTTCAGAATTCTAATTATTTAACAAATTATAACACAAAAACTTCAATTCACCAAGAGAAAATTTCTTCGAATATCGAAAATCTAATTGCTGTGCTGTATGTAATGTACGACGCGTACATTAGAAAATACGTAAAACGAGAGTCGCGTCTCTAGAATTTGCGGTAGAAATTATTTATAAAATTGGAACGGAGGGGCGGGAAACAAGGGAAATGTAAAAAGTTGTAAAAATCATGACAGGGTATGATGGATCATTCTTTTGAAAATCTCCCGTAGCTTATAGTTCGGATCCAGTGAAATAATATTAGCTGGAGATAGCGGGTTGGTCGCAGCCAGAACGGTTATCGTCCTTTCAAGATGGATGGGTTTGCAAGTACCCACCACGGGTATATATATATTCGTGTATCGTTTCTACACATGGCGTAGTCATACGGGATCCATTGTGTCCCGGGGCCTTTGGAAAATTGCGACGGGATAAGCCACCGCTGTAACTTTCAATATCGTTCAGCCTTCCCTTCCAGCAAATTTCACCCCCTGATTTTTACCCCCAGATTACGGCCCCCGCAGCTTTCTTCAAAAATTTTTTAATGTCACATTCGACGCACGTTGTTTATTGATAATGACAGAATTACTATGTGAAAAATCATATAATGGCTGAATTATTAATATACAGAATTCTNATAATGACAGAATTACTATGTGAAAAATCATATAATGGCTGAATTATTAAAATATTATTTAATATACAGAATTCCTATACAATAAAAATTGCCAAATTATTTACACGATGTCAAAAATGAAAATTCTACTTTCTTCAATTAAAATCTCGACGAAAATTGAAAATTACGAAACGAAATTTGTAGGAGATTGTATCCAGGTCGAGCGAATTCGCGAAATGGTTCCGCGAATCGGAACATCGCTAAAAATGTGTCGAATTTTTATTGTACGTCACGGAAATTATTTACCCGTTCGGGCCGGCTTAAACTCTCGTTAACATTCATCGGTGAATGAAAATCCCAGCGGCACCGGAAATCCTCGTTTCCAGCCAACCCCCGCCGGTGGCATTACAAGCAATCGATGCCGGATAAACAGAAAATTGAGGGGAAAAACATTGAATTGCAAAACCCATCGACCCAGATTCTTTATTCAACAATTTTCTCTATCTGCCAAACCGCCGGTGGATTATGTAAAAAAAAAAATATCGATGCGAGTTTAACAACTGAATACACTTGCAGTATTTTTCATCAAATATTTTCTGCAAATGTACAGGAAATTTCGTTGGAAATTTGATCTGCGAAATTATCAAACACATTTTACATACTAAATTATTATCAACTATTTCTGTAGTTATTCAAAATGCATATATATTTTTCTAATACACATACGTATATATTGAGATATATATTTTTTTCTAATGCATAGAGCTATACATTTTTCTAATGCTTTATAACTATGGATTAAAAAATCGTCTGATAATCCTTTATTTCATATATTAAAAATATTCCTGATTTTCTAGTAAATAGTTTAATTGAATTTAATCTGAATTAAGAAAGAGAGTATAGTTTTTGAATTTCTGAGTCATATAGAACCGCAAGGAGGTCGCGATTTCCATAAATATTCGTCAAAGGTCTTCGGGTTCACGGGGATCCGCGTCTTTTCTTCGGGACACTCGCGAATCCTCGCGGGGACTCTTTGATCTGGCATTCTGTCTCCGCGACTCGGCACGATGGCGCAGCCCCGGCTTCGAAAGCTTATGAATTATCCCTCTGGTAAAGGTCGTCATATTTCTGTGAAGGATCACGGATCCTGTTCATCGCTGATCGTTTGAGGGATCAGACCCGGGAATTAGAACCGAACGTACTACAGCCCCTCTATTGAGATCAGGCTCGAGACCAATGTTAAGCCCGGCTTGCTTGCTTTAATGTTTAAATGCCTGCGGTTCTATTGATTAAAAACATTCCATTGATTGGCAAAAAATCAAGATTCAACTTTGTTTCAATATTTAAACATCCATTTCTCCATCCATTGATTAATTGAATTATATATAAAATAAAATAAACTGAGCTTAGAGGTTGAACAATATTTTATTTTATGTACCAATTAATTGATTGATAGAAAAATGTGTACAGCATATCAGAAATGCATAAAATAAATGTATTCACTACTACTATTAAAAGTAGTAGAACTATACTAATTAGAACTAGAATCAGTGTTTGAAATTTGATGTTTTATTGGGAGGAAGGTGAAAGGAGGTGAAGTGAATTTACAGTGACAAATGGAGTGGCGATAGGTTCGCGAGATCCATAATGCTGTGTACGTAACTAGCCTAATTCACGTTGGAGAAGAGGCTGGCCCAGTTAGTGTAGCAAATTGTCAAGCAACCGGTGTTTGGCCAGCAATTAAACGCGAGTCGCGCGAGCAAATAACCCGAAGGGGGGGCGTGAGAAACCCCTGGAACTCGACCCGGGGGGGATGATGGGGGGTGGGAAAGGAAACTCATCGGATCGCCTTGCGGTTTGGACGTGAAATTGCTTTGTCAACTCTCACTGTCTCAGCCTCACGCTTCCCAGCCAGTTAGCCAGACTACAAACAAATAAATAACCAAACCGTTTTAACTATGTTTCCTAATGTCCAATGTTTCCAATTCAGACCTTATTCTCTTTTATATCTATTTTATTTCACGGTGCATTTTGTACATTTTGNTCAGACCTTATTCTCTTTTATATCTATTTTATTTCACGGTGCATTTTGTAAATTAATTTAGTATTGTACATTTTTTAAGTTTAAAGTATTTTAAATAATTAAGTATTTTATAATAATAAGTATATATGTATATATATAGTATATACTATATGTATTTACTATAATAAGTATTAAATAATAAAGTATTTTAAATAATAGTAAGTTTAAATAATTCTTGATTATAAATTTCGATATAAGAAATTGTACAATATTATACAAATAAACTACATTTATTTACAGTGACAAACTTTTGTCACATTTCATTGATAAAATATTTGTAATGGAGTTGTATAATAAAAATATACGAAAGCTGGCCACTTCTATCAATTCCCGAAAAATGTGATTCACCGTGGGATGCTTTGGGGCATGAGAAAAGCTCGATCGGAGATCGGCTGGTTCACGGATGAGAGAATCGAGAATCGAAATCGAGCTGGCCTTCTTTTCTCCTTGCCAAGCTTCAAGGGGACTCCAGTAATCCTCAGATTCGCAGAAGGTAAATAATACCGAGGTGGACGTCAGCCGAGCGACGGGGTGAGGCCACCCCTGGACGTCCGGGGAATATATGAAACCACCCCGTCACACAATTTTTTCATCTTCCCTTCAACGTCTGTCTTACCGTTATCCCTGTTTTTTGGTAAACTTCACAAATAAAAATACGAGATACAAGGTGGAGTATATATATATATATTCGCATTTTTTTAAATATTTATTATATACCAAATAGTGTAAATATATTTGTTAAAATATGTACAAGATTTTTGTATTTACTTCTACAAGTAAATATGAAATATGAAAAATGTACATAAATTGAGATTCTTTTCTTATATACATTGATTTCACTTTCTTTTTATATACATTTATGTTAAATAAATTTGTAAATAGAAATAATTCTACTAAATATAAATTGACAATTGAAACGATGAATTAAATTATAATAAAAGGAATAAAAAAAAATCGTAGAACAGATTTCCTGCTCTCAGTCGATTATCACAAAATCGCGAGGGGTTGCGTGAGGCAGGGTTGATCCAATTCAATATGGGTGAAATCAGCAGTTAAAGAGAGAGGGAGACAATTTGCCAGGGAGGCTTTCGCTCGTTGCATCCCTTTTGTATCTCGAATATCGAATCGAATCGAGGGACGAACGGCGGGCCACCCCCGTAACGAGCGGGTTTAATTCCTGCTCCGTTTCCGCGTCATTTGCCACGGAGAAGAAGCGGCCTCCGTCGATGAAAATCACGACCACCCCTCAACGCACCCTCCACCCTTCGGTTCCACTCGATTCTCATTCGGTTAACCGGCCAGCTGCCTCGATGCTCGTCCCTTCTTCGATTTCACACAGATTTACCAAACTTTCTCGATTTTATTTGTTTTCATGCTTCCTTTATTATTCCTTTTATTGTTATTCACTCTTTAATTGATTCTTACTGTATTTGAATTTGTAGAAAAAAGAACGGAAAGTTAAATAGAAAAGGAAAAATTAATTACAGAAGGAGAAATTAATTATAGAAGAAGAAATTAATTATAAAGGGAGGAATTATGTGATTCTTCTTAATCGGAGGTACTGATTGTGATTTCTATTGGTTGATGTTGCAGAGGGGTAGCGACGAGCTGTTGTCGCAAAGCGGGGCAGTCAGCAATGGTGCTGCAATGAGTCCACAACCACATCACGCGGCCGATAACAACAATGACGCCAAGAAGGTTAGTGATCACCGATTTTTAGAAATAATTCCAAGTTCCTTAAACAGTATTTCGAAAGAAAAAGTGAAGAAAATGAATTTCTATTTAATTTTATTTTAAAAAGGTGAAAATCTTTCGTTCTAATTCTGTCAGGACGAGTTTTAGGAAAATATATACAAAATTTTGACGCAAATTCCATATAACAAAAATCCGAACATAAATAAAATAAAATAGTACAAATTCTCGATGACTTTTACCCTCGGAACGTTTCACCGGTTGAAATTTCTTTGGAAAAAATGTTTGGGCGAAAGAATCCTTTTTGGAAATGGATGGCGCCTCGTCAATGATATTATTTTTCAACGTGTCTCGTTTTCCACCCCTTCCGCGCCCCTGTTCGCCGTGGACGGTGACCAGAAGTCGGCCCCGTCTGGAAATTCGGACGCGTCAGGTGTATTTGAAACCGGAGCCCCCGGCACGAGTCCTCTGACCTACTCGATCTTCCCTGAAAAATTCATCAAAAGGGGAAAAATTTATCAAAGCTACCACTTACCGGTGTAGCGTCGTTTTTCACCTGACCGGGGCCATTCTTCTTTCTTTTTTCTTCATACCTTTTCAGCTTTCACTGTCCGCCGGTAGAATTTCAAAAATAAAATTCCCGGTCAAACGTTCGGTTTTAGAGGCTTGAGAAATAAAAAAATGATTAAGAAATTAATTCAATTTTTATACATTGTTACATAAAATAAATCCAAATCCTAAATTCATTAAATTCGGTAGAAATAAATTCATTGACTTAAATCCAAAATTGACAAAGTAATTCAATTCTCATACAATTTCATAAACCATAAAGACTATTAATTTGATTTCCCAGTATGAAAAAATTCCATTGAATGAACAAATGAATGGAGTTAATAAATTTCATTTTTCGAATGACTATGACGATGTCATAAGCCGTCGGGAGCACAGGAATACGTTTCCCATTTGACGACGCGGGGTTCTTACTTTTTCTTTTCCCGTTGGATTCCGTCCGCTATTCGTGTAGGCGAATGATTAACGAGGGTTGCAAGTTTCGATGCACCCGGCGCTTGTGCATCATCCGCCAACCTTACGAGCCGTGCAGCTGCCTCTGTCCTAAACTTTTTTCATTTTTTTCTTCCATCTTTTTTACCCCTGCGGTCTCCAGTCACTCTCGTGCAAAATTATTTATCATCCAAAACCAAACGATGGTAAAGAATTCTATATAATTTGGTAAATATTTGTATATAATGAATGAGAAGCCATTTGAATTTTTAAATACAGAATTTATAAATTATGGTAAAATTTCTAATGATAAAAAATGAAATCTGGTAAAAATTGAACGTGATGCATTTACAAAGCAGAGAGAGA
>SMSR01007591.1:6062-32942 GCA_019453355.1 Ceratina japonica | reverse complement strand
TCCCAAATAGTCCCGTGCACGGCCTCTATAAGTCGGGATACGTGCAAATGCTTGCGTAACCAGTAAAAGGCTGTGTATAAAGTGGCTCGGAAGAGCAACAACTTCGTACAATGCGAGGAGCAAGCTTGGAAATTCGAAAATTTAATAAAGTCATTTGCACTTTTACCGTTGAACGAAAACTTGAAGCGGGGAAAATATACTACCCTTCGTAGGGAACATACGAGACGTTCGCCGTCCTTCACTGACACTTTTCGTAACACTCCGAAGACTGATATTGCACTAAAGAACGAGATGCGTAGTAATGATGAAAGTACACGGGGACTCTCGCGTAAGGCGAAATTCACCGAAAATTGCAGCATGTTCGCGGGACAGTATAAAGCTCGTGGATGCAAAATGCTGGTTTTAGCGAGTCAAGTCTTTTTCCGGTTGAAAGCCGTGTGCGCGCGCGAGGACATGTCGCCGGCGTAGGAGGGAATACAGATTTGCCGGCGAGAGGAAAACTCGTTTCGTTTACAGAGTTGGGCGAAACGAGAAGAGTCAACCGGAAGACATCTCGCCCAGATATTTCATCTCGTTCCCTCGTCTCCCGCGATACGTCCCAACAATTTATTAAAACGTCCTGACACATGGCTACGAATTCGTTCGTTACGTCCTAACTTTAATTCACATAAAAGCCACTGCTCGCGAAATTCACCGGGGAAAAACAAGAGATTCCAGTTTGTGACGATTTAACGAGATTAAATTCTTCTTATTCTCGAATTACTTGCGGCGATCTTAAAATATTCCGAAGGAATTAAGTTTTGAAGTCCACAAATTGGGGCTCGGAACGGTAATATCGCTGTTGGCACAAGTGGAACACGGGGGAAACCTAAATTGAGGGAGAGGAGCGTTACACAGCCAGCAGCGTTTCGATTAAAACGAGCTGACGCGTTTGTTTGCGAACAGAAGCTCTCGAAACAGGCCGTGAATAAAATATCGCCGAACCGTTTCATCGCACGAACGGACACGCGGATGCTCTTTAAATCGGCAGAACGTAAGGGCGAAGGAGCTGACGTTGACGAGACGGTCGGTCAGATCCGTGGAGCCGCATCACCGAGAAGGGAAAACAGAGCAAGCGAACCGAAACTCAATTTCGCGGTTTCGCGTGAGAATAACGAATGGAAAAGTTCGTGGGAACGCGGCCAGCCGTACGGGCTGCCGCTCCGGCTATACCGCGCGGCACGACGGCCGTTTCGCCGTGGTAAACACATTTTTCCCTCGTCAAAGTCGGTCGCCGACTGATAGAAACCGAACCGACCAGCAAAATGGGGAATCGATTGAAAATACGAATTGTCCGGCAGCGTCGATTTTACTTCGCGTTAAGAAAACCCTTGAACGGACTAAACAATCGATTTTAGACACGAAGCATTTTCGCGAACCTGCGGCGGGGACGAGTATTTACGACGTAGAGTTTCAAAGCGATCAAGGGAGGAGATTTTAAGAAATGTACTTTTTTCAGTCTTCGTGAAAGAATAAAGTTTCTAAGCTCAAATAAAAAAACTGAAGCTTGCCTTATCCGTAAGGTAAAACTGCTTAAACTGAGGCGACGTAGAAGACAAAGTTTTAAAGAGAGACGAATAGATGAAACTTGGATATTGCGAAATCGATTACCTCCGCGAAATTCAGCGATCATTCAGTTACGTGCAATAAACGAAATTTTTCAGGGAAAGAAAGGGAAAATAGTAGTATGAAAAGGCATGATAATTTCATCGTTCAGAGTTCGCTAATAATGGCCAACAAAATGTCCAGTCGACCGTGACTGACGATTCATTCTCGGCGGACGACGCGGAACTCATTTTAACACGTGAAAAGATCGGTATTTAATTAAATAAAATTCATGATCTAAAAAGATATTCGTCGAATACTAAACTGGATTTCGCAGCGATTTAAGTTTCGACACGATGCATTTTGCGTTTAGTTGTCGCTATGGAATTGCGTGCTGTTTATTACACTGTTTCAGGTTGTATCAGACGTTTATTGCTCATCCGGGGACTATTAAAGTAACCGAATCTGGCGTATATATAATCGGTTCTCCCGTGGTATCCACTGCATTTATAATAGTAATGCAGATTCTTCGCGGCGAGCGTCGAGAAACAAGAAAACGTGCAATCACAAATACGGTGAATCTTCCATTTATTAAAAAGTAAGTCGTACTCGGTGTTGAATAATTTCTAGTTTGGTTCCCGCGCGGCGCAAGGAGGATCAAAGCGAAAATTTAATACTGCGCCCGTTTCCTATCTCGATACTAAGCTTCATCCAAACTAGGCGTTTCGCGGCAGATATTCATGGAATGCCTCTGAATTTAATCGGTCTATTCAGCGGTGGGTAAGTCTATTGGCTCAACGCTGGGTCACAGACTAAATGTCTGCATTATGTTGTCATGTATCTCTTGTATAGAGCTAGTCTTGCTCAAGGATAATTGTGCGGCAACTTTGAACAATGCGTTTAATCGTCGTGAATGGTTTTTGTCATAATGCAACGACTCTCTTGTTACAATATATATCTCCCTAATAGCATCAATTTCAAGCACCAATTAAGGGGGTCTCATTAAAATTCCGAAGACAAGGCACGACAAAACGTGAATACTAAGAATGTTTTAAATATTAGTTTAACACGCTTAGCTCTTTTAAGTTACACATTCATTTTACTTGGATTTTCCGCTTATTTTGCTCCGATATTTCAAACAATACTCGTAAGCATAATAATCGAATCGTATCACGCGTTACCAGTTACAAGAATAGTCTTTTTAATCATAGAAGTTGAATGACTGTGATTGCCAATTCAGAGAGCTGACGATGAGTTCAAAAGAATCAATTTACACGCGACCAAGGAGAAGCCACGTGTGGAATTAATTACATACGTATTCGAGGAATCAAAGCACGGTCCATGGCAGAGGCATGATAAATTATTGACAAAACTCATCGGGAATTTATGCATGCAAATGAGTTTATCTTATTAGCGGAGGAACATTCCGCGTTGGCCACTTTTGCTTCGTTCCAGCCAACCTTTTCACTCGATTCGCGAGTCGTTTACCACCGGTGTTTGAAATCCTACATTCCCGCTGCCACATCATACTTTGATTCCGCCCGCCTACAATTCTTGATTTACTTCTGATGTTTAATTAGGACATAGGAGTAGCTAGCAGTCTTTTACACGCGTGTTTGCCATATGGGAACCGTCTATGTTTTCTAAAAGCAACACGCTTACGTTTTATTCCCACTGACTTTGCCGTAAACAAAAGTAAAAAATGTCCTGTGACTCAACCACCCACAGAATCACCGATCCTTATTGAATTCTCGATACGCAACGAAATAAGCAGTTCTTTACACTGGGAGACAGCGCAATTGAATTATTTCGCAACGAAGTTCTCCCGGGGACGGCAAGAAATGCGTGCATGATTTTATCGAAAATTGAATAGAACTTTCAAACTCTATTCGCTCGAAATTCCACGAGTTCGGCTCGTAAAAAATTTACCTCGAGGCAGTTCTCCGCGATCTCGAAATCGATTTCGAGACGCGCGTCGCTTCTCTCTCCCACGGCCGTCACGTCGCGGCCCCGCTTTCACGTGTCCCGAAAAAGCTTTTCCGAGGAACCAGTCATGGTTAGAAGAGCACTCAGGACCGGGTAGCTCGATAACAGAGACCCCGTGGATGGTCCCACGCGAAATTGTCCGCCGAGGCGCGGCCGCGCGCTTTCGAGTCTTCTGTTCGCTTTCGACGAAACGCAAGTGGCCATCCACGTTGCGGTTCCTTTCTATATTTTTTTCCGAATGAAAGGGAGAAAGGCAGGGGAGCGAGGCAGGGAACGAGCCAAGAGAAAGGACCATCCGAAAGCTTTCGGAGACAGGAGACACATACTTCACCGCCGATGGAAGCCAGGCGGCGGAGACACTTTCAAAAGCTATCAAACCCAGCTTGTTTCTGGATCCCACCGGGAGCGCTGCACGCCTGCCGCTTCTCACTCTTTCACCAGTATCGCCGAGACACAACCGAGTGAATAAACAGTTCGCCATGGTTCATGGTGCGTCCCTTTGATTACCCATTTGTGAGACAATCCCTATCGCATCTTGTCGCCCAACGAAAACACACGAGGAAGATGGAGTACATGGAATTTCCCATTATTTTGAGGGAATTATCAGAATGTTTACTTAGCAAAGACGTTAACATAAATTACGCGTGCTATTTAATGATTTTTAATTTATATCAATTCCGTGACGTCTGTCATCTCCTCACGTTGCCTTTACTGCTTGGAAACTAACTTTTGAATCGTACAAGGGAATTTTGTCACGCGAAATGAAAGCTCTGAAAGAATTTGCTTTAACAGATCGAGTTTGACCTCAAAGACAGACGGATTTACTGCGAGTTTACGACGGCGCGTCGTCGGCACGACGTCCAGAGACTCTGTAAAGCTGATCGTAAAATTACAACCCGGAGGAAATCGGAAATCTCCCGAAGGAAAATTCAGCGCGTTAATTCCGCGTTTGTGTTCGGTTGCTCGTAAAGGAATCTGGGAAACCCGATACATACAAGCAGCTGGGGAAAAAGACGCGACGTAAAAAAAGGGATTTTTTTACGTGGCTATCTCCACCTAACATTTCAGATAGAAGCCAAATGATCAAACGACGCGATCACGTCGATGTTCGAAGACGACTCTCGCAGAAGCGGAAAAGAAGTTATTAGTTTTTTTACTGGTTTCCGCTATGACCGGACGCTTTTTGAAAGTTGACCTTACCATTTTAATTTAAAATCTAATTCTTTTTAGTTAAGTCGAATTCAGATCAGGTATCAGGGAATAAAGGAATGGAATACCAGACTCGCATCTGAAATCGCGTTCTTATTTTTGAATACAATACGATGTAATTATCACGCATCAAACACAATTCTTCTGCTTTGGGAGCCTGACTCGTTAATCAGGGATTACGTGGAAAAAAGCCTATTACATAAATGCAACAAGACATTGGTTGGAAAAAATGACGTCCCCCTCGGTGCTAAATCCCAGTGCTACATTTAGCATTTTTCGTATGTATTGAGCAGTCTGTGAAAGGAGGGTTGAGCCACGGTAAAGCCAAAGAAGAAGGGTACGAGGAACCCAAGAGGATGATTACCGAGTAACGCGAAAGATGGAAACGGCATTCTCTGGAGGCATCGCGGGAAAAGGGCTCGCAGAAGGAAATGGTCAAAGAGTTTCTTCGTTCGTCGAGAAATTTTCATTCACGGCGGACAGTCGTTAAAGAATTCCCGGTTTCCACGCGCACCGATGTTTTCCTTGCTTCCTCAAACGAAAGAGATTTTCTCTGCCTCCTTCCCGCGAGCCCTGCGCCTCACTGCTTTTCGATGCCCCGCGGGCCTCCGAAGCGCGATCCGGCGCGATCGTCGAGCTCGCGGCTAGGTAAATTTGCTGAAACGATGGCCCGCATCCTGGTCTAACGAAAGAAAACATTCGTAAGCGGACCCTCTAAGGGCAAACTCTCCATTTAATCGGTGGAACCTAAGTTTACGAAGCCATCCTCTCGCGGGGATACGAAATGAGATCGCGCTCGGGAAGCAGATACCGCGATGTTATTCAAAGAAAAGAGAGAAATCCTCGCCGCACCGTTGGGAACCATTGTGCCCCCGGAAATCTCGATCGATCTTTGATATTCCACGACCGTGGCCCGTGTATTCACAGTCCTACGATCTCGATTGACTCGAAAATTCATCGGGGTCTTACTTCCCCGCCGACGGAACGTATTACATCGACGAGCCGGGAAGAGAAAGAGCGCGATCGGTAACGTATGCACGTTCGCAAAAATGTCTGATTTTACGAGCGAAACGCAGGACGGAATCCAGCTACTTTCCGGCTGGAACTCGTGAATCCCGGGAACCGGCTTGTTCATGACAGTGATATCGATAACTGTCAGACGTTGAAGATGCCACGCGCGCTTTCACGTAAACGGGATATTACCACTTTCCACGGTGAACCACACCAACTGCCTATCGCTTTCGCGCATCGACTATCAAATTGTCAAACTGTCAAATTGCTCGTTTCATCTTCTATTTCTCTCGTTCCTTGGTCAGGACTGCGAATTTCGTCGGTAAATGTTGATCAAAACCCATCAAACCTTTTAACGTTTGCCCGTTACAAACGCCACGTTCCAATACATTAACCTTTAGGAAAAAACTTGAAAAATGCACTGTGGAAAGAAAAGAACCTTTGAGATGAAATCTGAGTCGCTTTTAAACTGATACACCGTACAAAAGAGATCTGTCATTGACATGAAACGATACAAAGAAACTATATATTCTGCCTGCCTGTCTGACTAAGGGTTTAATCTACTTGAAGCATGTTACTATTTTCGTCTAAAAAATAATTTGCGGAAGTATAAATCTTCAATTATGAATTTCAAGGAACATTACTTCACCGCGTAAATCTATTGGAGATGCAGAAAACTCATCAAAACGTCGGGGGCGTTGGCAAACGGGAGAATAAAGAAAGTGGGATGGTACAGTTCCCTGGAAGAGGATGAGCAAAATTTTCAACGACGCTCTGTTTGCAGTAAAGATTGAGCTTCAAGGGACTAAGCCCAGGGCCGCGGAAGTTCTCGTCTCTTAAAGGCGACCACGACGCTTCCGTAAAAATCGTTTGCCGTGCGAATAAACACCATCTCGAGTATATTTGCGGGCGGTGTCTGTGAAGAGCAATCTTGAACCGGCGACTACTCGAATATCGCGAGCCACTACAAAGGCTGAGAAGACAAATAATTTTACCCCCGACACTCCTTTCATTGGATAGTTATTTAGCGTGGAGTCGGACGATTCTACTCGAAGGGAAGGAGTTCGGTAGGTGGGTTCCTTTTCTTTAAGGAACCCGGCGCTCGCGCACCGCGCCGAGATTCAATATCCAAATATTGGAAATGAAAATGTATTATTTGGATTTGTAAAGGATACGAGCGTGCACGGAACGCGGAGCTCAAAGAGTGTCGGGTTATTGGTAAACGTAGGACGATTGTAGCCGAGTTGGAAATTTTGAATGAAGTTTCAGGATATGAAATAATTTTTGTCTACAAAATGAAGCGGCCGCGAACGCGTTTCGCTGCTCCGCGGAATGAAACTTTTTCAATATAACTTCGGCTAGGATCGAGCAATATTACTTTTCCCCCCTATGCAAACCGAAATTCAATGAAATTCAGGAATTGTGGTCAATTAACTACAGACTACAATTAAATAAAGTGCGGTAACAGCAACGTGATTTTTTTCAAATCAAGCAGCGTTCAAACGACTTAATGAATTAAAGCAAACAGAGAGATTTCGTGTACTGTTATAATCATTTTATTTTTTCTATTCGCGGCATCAAACCGGTATTTCGACTATCGTACCCGGAACGAAGAGGTAATCTCGCACGTTTTAACGCGGTTATCTAAATTCAAACGCAGCGATGGGAATAACGCACGCCAAATTGAACTGAAATAGCTTTGTTAACGTCTTTTTTCTGACAAAATAAAAATTTATACCCTAATCTCGACGATTCACTTTCCGTCTAAATTAATCTGTGACGAAGGAACTTTGCAACGAACTGGAGATTGCAGAAGACCGAGGCGGGAGAGTTCGGGAATTCGAGCTCATTGCGCGTTGTAAAGCGAGCTATAATGCAGTTGCTTTATCGCACGTTTGCGAGGCCGAAATTGAAACGTAACCAGCTGCGCTCTCCCCCTTTTTACCCTCATTCCCTCGTCCTTACGCCTTATCCGAATCCACTTGGTCTGGTTCGCTGCCTCGCCGTGCATTCCACGATTTAATACATGGTAACGCACGTTAATTCTCATTAAACGAGGAAAATCTTCGTTGAATATATCAAATATAATTGATTTTTAGGTAAAGTAATATTAAACGTATTATCTCTCGTTATATTAATCCTCTTATTATTTCTGTTTTCCACAATGCTCGAATGACGCTCATTAGCGAGAACGAACTGCTATATTCCGTGATCAAAGTCATGAATCATCATAGTAATTTTACTTCGTACCGTACCAATACTCTGCTTAATTAATTAAATAACTCGGCAGCGGCCGCGGAACAACATAATTTAAAACGCATTGTCGCTTGTCCGGCCGTCACAGGGTAAACAATGATTCACCCGATTTCGTCATAATGCCTCGTCACAGCTGCCGCAGAATTTCTCCGACGCGATTCATACAAAATTCCCTTTCCCCTTACGACAAATTATCGCCCGTCATTGTCCCGGCCCTGAGTGCTCTAATTAACGTCACACGTGTGTTTCGCGATTCGACGCGTAGCAATGAACACAGCGACGCAGCTGCGACGGGAGTGGCCGCGTCATTGGACGATGCACGTTCCGGAGATTTCGAACAATATCGCGCCAACAACGTTGGAAACTTGGATGAGGATTGCGTTAGAGTCATGGAAACGGGAAAGGGACGATGGAGCAATTGTATTGCCCCCGGCAATTCCAGAGGACCGTTACTAATTGTTCTTGACTGGACTGCGAGTTGCCATTCCGCTACTGTGCGACGCCTTTAGAATTGCACAAACGCCAACTTCCTGCAAAGCCAGATTCTACATTCGTCGTCCGTCGTTTCATATAAAATTTTCACTCATTCGAACTTCATGGAAAAGCAATTGAAAGGAAGATAACGATCGGTAATTAATGACATCAACGTCTGTTCGCGTGATCACTTGTTTACTTTGGGAAAAGAATTAGAAAGTATCAAGGAAGGATTAAGAAATCCGGGGACGCGGCAACGAAACATGAAATACGAGCACGATTTGAACCCTAAATGAGATTAANTTGTCCGTCGTTTCATATAAAATTTTCAGTCATTCGAACTTTATGGAAAAGCAATTGAAAGGAAGATAACGATCGGTAATTAATGATATCAACGTCTCTTCGCGTGATCACTTGTTTACTTTGAGAAAAGAATTAGAAAGTATCGAGGAAGGATTAAGAAATCCGGGGACGCAGCAACGAAACATGAAATACGAGCACGATTTGAACCCTAAATGAGATTAAGGGCCGGATTAGCCAGCCGTGAACAATGGACCGCGTAAATAGTTGATTGGGCTGCGCCCGGGCAGCGATTAAGGACGATTTATTATAAGGCGTAAAGCTCTTGGCGACCCGCTACGCGGGATGAGACAAATTATGCTCCTACTCCGGTTTATGTAATTGCTCGCGTTATCTATGCGGTATTATCGTCGCGAACGGTAATTAACATCGTCTAAACGAATTAGCGGCTGGCGGCAGGCATCGGCGGACGAATAAAATTAATTGAATAATGCGACTCCCACGGCGGAGGAACGATTTGTTAATTACGGAAGACGGTGCGCGGGAGAAAGAGCGGGCGGACCCGGGTTAGGGGTTCGTTATTGTGCCCGGGGCGGCGAGTCGGCTCGATATTATATTTCAGAGATAATTTCACCGTTATCGGGGGTGAATGATAACGAAATTACAATGATTACCATATGGTAATGCGATTCGCCGAAGGACTGGCGCCAGTCACGTGGCAAATTACCGCGTTCTCTAATCCACGCTCTGTGCCAACCTATCCACCGTACAGAGTGCACATACATATGGATGCGCGTATGCATTATCGCTGTGTTCGGAAGCTGGTTACCTGCCATGGTTCTCAACCATATTTCCAAAACTATTACCCAAACCCTAGAATAGCTTTTAGCAAAAAACAAAACAACCAGAACTGGATTATCTACAATCACTGTTCTATCCCGGAATCAATAATTCTCTTCTTCATATAGTAAATTTAATGGCTGAGCCACTCTAATAGTAAAATGAGAATGATAACATTTTAAATTGACACAAGAGACGTGAAGTACTTAAATACGGTTGTGATAGTATACAGTTGTTTTACTGTAATACGTTCTACAGTCGTTTAGTAGTTAATTAATTTTTACAACTGTCAAAGCGTCCAGGCGTCAATTTTAGAACGTGCACTCGGAACTGTACGTAGCAACAACGTTCGTTAACAAAACTAACATTAGCCAAACCCAGAAGTTACTTTCGTACTTGAAATAGACGTGTCATAAACCGAAATTCTTGGAATACTAGGTTCTCCCGAGTCCAATTTGCCTCGCACGGTTAAGAGAGCACTATCAAAACCTTAAGCATCTCAAAGTATTTTACTGGTCAACAAAACATTAGCGTATTCCTCTCTCGCTTTCCAAGCGTAAATTTAAAAGAAGTTAATCAAAAGAAGAAAGGAATCTATTGTTTGAGGGTAAATCATCGTGTCTTCAACGCAAATTTCGAGGGGAGACTTCAACCGGAACGAAAGCCCCAGTAGTTAGGTTCGCTCGCGATGAAACTCGTTAATTCCCACTTAAGAAGCGAGGCAAGCATCCGTGCGGTCAGACTTCGTCGCGGTTTGCCTAATCTTCGAATTTCGTGAGCACCGGTTCAGACATTGAACCGAGGCGAAGGCTCGAAAGTACCGGTCCCCGCCCGCGCTGTGTATCGAAGGAATCGTAACAGTTGGCTGGTTTGCCCGAGAGGATAGAGCGAACCCGAGATACAAAGGGAGATAGGAATAGCGGCGGGAGGATGGGACGCGCGCAATGTTGGCTGCAGAGACAAATTGTCGAACAGTGCTTGCGGTCGGATGTACACATGTTCGCCGAAGTTGGGTTACATTTAGAAAACAGGATTACAGTTCGGTTCACGGCCCTGCGCGACGCCGCGGTGCAGCCGAGCGCGATGCAAGACTGTGAAACTGCAGTGCACCTGCACGCCTCAGCCGGCTGTGAGGCGTGCAGGTGGCCCTCAAGGGGTTCGCCCGTTTTATTTTCCGCTCCCGACGCGGACGGGCTCTAACTGAGCGTTACCTGCGTAATCGCCGGTGTACAATATGTCCATTGCGCCGTTCCTAGCTTTTTATGCAACGTAACGAGATTAGACGGTTAAGTGAAAAACATAAGAATAAATTTTTCGCGTGGAATTGCAAGAAACCCCGATTGCTTCAATTGCAAGCGTCTTATATTTTGTTTCAGGAAATATTGCTCTTAAAGCAAAATTATTAATCATAATTTCAGAACGAATTCATCTTTCAAAGGAAGATACATACGCTCGTAATTAATTTACTGTATCGCGTATTCCAATTCATAAGGAAGAATGCGGTGTGTGGTGGGCCCCTTTCAAGTTTGCGAACACGTTTCATTACGAATACAGGAATTGTTGGCTCGGAATTGCTTATGGAGGAAAGGTTATCATCAATATTGGATTCCTCTATGTGCAGACACGCGCCGGAATACAGAAGGACATCGTTTCCCTTTCCCACGTACACAGACTACGTGTCCTTTCTTTGAAAGGGTAAACAGGACCGCGACGTGTTTGTTCGCCTAAGCTAGGCGTTTTCGCCTTCGCAAACTTTCTGCATATAGCTATCTCGTGCATTCCTCGAGGACGTCGGAACCGTTTCCCCGCGATTTGAAATTATGTCCTGAATAATAAATCCAGACGTCACTTCCCTATATATGCGTATCGAGACTTCTTGATTTTCGCCCTAAAACATTCCGTTTTATTTTGTTTCACATTAAATATTCCTGTCTCATAAAATTTCCTTTTTCATTATTAATATTTAAGGTATATCGATCCTAAACAATGATTGTTTCCGATAATAGAAAAAATAATTGGATTCACAAAATATTACTTCTATACTGTAAATATCGTAAACCTTAATTATAAGGAGTAAACTTTAAGAGAAAGAAGAAGGAAACGTGGTTAATTAATTCCACTCACGATTCTGCATCGTCTACGTTACTAAAACACTGAAATGAAACCTGCGAAGGATCAAGAAGTTTAGTTCGTGGAGAAAATTTCTATCAAGAAGGCGATCGGTTACCGAACGAGGGTGAGGCAAAGGACCACTTAGTTTAGAAGAGAATAGAGACGAAAGGCGTGACGAAAGAGATTCTTTCAGTTTCGTAACGAGTTACTGGGAACCCGAAACGGTCACAACATCCCACTGCCCTTCGTTCAACTGAGCTCATTTTGTTACCGTTTTACGTCCTGACCTACCACAACTCTTTTTATGCTCCGCTTCTATTTTTCAGAGAGAAACCTTTCGTTTCGCAAGTGGAAACGCGAGAATTCGACACCGAGAGAGTGAATCAAATGAACAAGAGATGAATAGACGCCACGCAGTAGAGAAATTGACAGTTCATTTCATTTCTTGATTCAATTGACATTTTGGCAAACTCGTTGCGCATTTCATGAAAATTATTAATTAATATATGAGTCAGTGAACGCGGGTTCAATTTCGATAGGAATATATGAAAGGAAAATATATCATAGGAAAATTGTATTCTTTTGATAGATTCGTATTTGATAAATACATATGAGAAACATCTATGAATCAGCCGTGAATATTTGAGGTAGCCAAGCAAATTTGCACGTATCCGATAATTAGAAATATCTTTTCGAGCTATCTACCTCAACTAATTAAAATTTGTTACAAGTCAAAGGAGAATACTTTGGACATCATTAATTTTGTATTTACTTAAATAAAATAATTTTCAATTATATGATAATCAAATATAATCAACGTAGCCAGGCTTGTTAGCTGGAGTTATAATAAAGCTTAAGTAAAGTATTTCTTCTGTTGATCTTTTAAAACTTCGCGTAGGAAGCGGAACACGCGATAAAGCGACGAAAGAGAAGATGCCGTGTCTCGTAATTAATTAAAAACATTTAAGGTAAACCCCTCCAGCCAAGGTCGATACCGACACCACTCGGGAACGTCTTCCTCTTTGGTATAATTTCCCTGTTTCTTGGCTCACGCCGTGGAGCGGGCGCGGCGAGTCTCCGCTCTCTCTCTCTCTCTTTCTCTCCCGTGCCACGCGTAGTCTCTCGTCTCGCGTGCACACAGGAATTATTAGAACGGCTCTCCATCCCTCTCGGGCACCCTTGTTACCCCACCGTTAATTAGAGTACAGTCTGCTACTGACGACAACTGACTGCAAAGGAGAGTCTTCACCGGCGCGTCCTTTCTTACACTCCACCACTTCTCGTTTAGCCTCCCTCCCTATAACTGATTCCAACCACCCCGACACTATGTTTGCGGCTTGAATTATTCTGGGGAATCTCCACACGACCCTTCGAGTGCCCTTCCGAGGGACCCGACAGCCCAGCTTAGACGTTGGGACGGCTTGAGTACGGTCATTCCCCATAAATTGATGTCAACATGTCAAGCGGAAAAAATAGCTGAATGAAACACCTATTCCCAATTTTGACAGTTTGCCTAAAGTGTTAATCAGCAGCAGACCTGATGAGATCGAAATTACGGATATGTACTAGAATGTCACTCCCCAATATTGGAACGTCTGACCATACGTACACTTATACTACTTGCTGGACATTTACTTCATTTATACTGTGTACAGGTGCAAGAATAGAGTGTGTGTAAAACAATTCATTTATTTTACTCTCAGTACGTTTCTTGGACAAAGAATAAATACAAAATCAAAGGTCGTAAAATAGTACAAATGATTAAATTTCTCTTACGGTTAGAGTGTTCGCTTTCAAACTGCGTCGACATGTCCACCGGAAATTGAGTCACCTGCCACACGTTTCTTGTTGATCTCCAAGTTGGAGAGCTGTATCTTTTCAGGGAGCGGTCGCGTAATTACTTTTCAAATCCGATCTACGTGGATCGAATAATCGGCAGGGCGCGGAACGATAGGAAGGACGCGTTTGAACCGTGATAAAAGATACCGTCCCTGGAGCGTGATAATTCGATCTCTGCGTGATGCATTGTTATTGATCGGAAACCAACCAGTCCCGACTGTATAAGGGTTAATGGAAAAGAATCGCGACTGTCCTTTCTGTCTTTTAATAAATGCACCAATCTGAGAACACCATTTTTCTCTGCCGAACTGTAATCCGATCGAGACCGGCCGAACGTCTTGCATAGTGAAGTACTCAATAAAACGAGGAAAGATTGAAGTCGATTTTACAAAAATAATAAGACTTACGACTGTAATAATTTACTCCGAGTTAAATGTCTATCATTAAAACGTTTTCAATTCACGATGATAATTCTTCTGTCAATTGACAAGATTCTTTCATCGACGGTAGTGATCGATTTTCCAAACTTCGTGAACCAATATCGAAATTGCAGTCGAAATCGACAGCTTCGAAAGTTCATTCGCTGGCACGTTAATCGCGCTCAAGCAATTAGCAGTCATAAACGGCGTACGCTTGAGTCAAATCGATTGTCGATTTATTCCTCAAGACTGCCGTGAGTCTACTAAAACCGTCACCTGTTCGACGCAGCGCAGAGGAAATATCTAATCGCGCGCCGCTATTGTACGCGCGGAGTACGCGAGCGTTGCGACAACTACTAGCGACGCGGACGAACTCGTAGGAATTTATACACTGATTTACAGACATCGCCGAAATATTCGCGAGCCGAATCGAGTTTCTGTCGACGGAACGTATGCGCGAAGAACGTAGCCGGGAATTTCATTAACGAGCACCTGCCGCGGCGGTGGGGTGCGAGAAAGATGACGCGCCCTCGTGAATCGAGCGAGGATTGATCGTCACACTTGACCCGAATCACGTTGATTAAAACACAGCCTGCCAGCTTTTTCTCTATTTATCAAAGACGCGCGTCGTCACGAGTAATCACGGGGCTTCGTGTTTCCAGAAAATTATTATCGAGAACTAAACGAATTTATCCGTTTCCCCTTATCCTGCCTCGTTCCTCTTCCCATTATCAATCATATTAGTGAACTTTCGTTCGTGCCTCATTTAGAGTTGTCAGACCGTCCGATTTAATCTAATCAATTCAGTTGGACTTATTCCTTAATCCAGACCAGCGAATCTGATAATTCTCATTCGATTATCCACAAATAGGAATTCGCTCGATAGTCGAGTGAAGTTATTTCGAGTTTTCTAAAATCTCCAAAGTTCACTGACTGACTGTCCGCTTTAAATGGAACGAAAATTGACTGGCGCACATCGTCCGTGCGCGGTCGAAATCGGTATTTCTGTTTCAACGTATTCGATTCCGACGAGTCGTGAAAATATGTAAACCGAACGTGTCGTTACGGTTATTTGTAAATCAAGCAGGCGGGCGAGAGCGATGTCGCTCGGAGATCAATCGGTACCCGGAGAGAAATTGCCTGTACGTGAGAAACGTTTTTCCCTCCATCCGATCCGCGCGGAATATGAATCGTTGACGCCGAGCTATGAATGAACGGCGAAACGAGCGTAACTCGTGTTTCATTGCCTACCGCCGGGCGCGGCGAATTTTTCTTTCTCTCCGTTTTTTCATAAGCTTCAGACGCCATAAAGATCGCAATTAGGCGACACACGCGACATTAGCGAAATGAACGCAGTTAGAATTTAGCGCGGCTCTAACTAACGAGTACTTAATTTCATCCACCAAACTGGTATACGAGGTTACGCGATACCAAGGAAATTCGAGTGTGCGCTTGGTTAACGAAACTGTGAAGTCAGACCACCATATATATTATATAGTATAATATATAAATTTTTTATACGCGAACATAAAAAATGGCACAATTAATTATGTCAAATGGTCTTCCGTTTAACCGAATCGAAATTTTGTTTAATTTCAATGGTGCTACTCTTATTCGTTATCGCGCTCATTTGAAAAGGAAATGAAACCAAGCAATTATTAAAGTTTTCATCATTATACTCGGCATCAAACGCAGTCACGTTTTATGGTACGGTTNGAATTCGCTCGATAGTCGAGTGAAGTTATTTCGAGTTTTCTAAAATCTCCAAAGTTCACTGACTGACTGTCCGCTTTAAATGGAACGAAAATTGACTGGCGCACATCGTCCGTGCGCGGTCGAAATCGGTATTTCTGTTTCAACGTATTCGATTCCGACGAGTCGTGAAAATATGTAAACCGAACGTGTCGTTACGGTTATTTGTAAATCAAGCAGGCGGGCGAGAGCGATGTCGCTCGGAGATCAATCGGTACCCGGAGAGAAATTGCCTGTACGTGAGAAACGTTTTTCCCTCCATCCGATCCGCGCGGAATATGAATCGTTGACGCCGAGCTATGAATGAACGGCGAAACGAGCGTAACTCGTGTTTCATTGCCTACCGCCGGGCGCGGCGAATTTTTCTTTCTCTCCGTTTTTTCATAAGCTTCAGACGCCATAAAGATCGCAATTAGGCGACACACGCGACATTAGCGAAATGAACGCAGTTAGAATTTAGCGCGGCTCTAACTAACGAGTACTTAATTTCATCCACCAAACTGGTATACGAGGTTACGCGATACCAAGGAAATTCGAGTGTGCGCTTGGTTAACGAAACTGTGAAGTCAGACCACCATATATATTATATAGTATAATATATAAATTTTTTATACGCGAACATAAAAAATGGCACAATTAATTATGTCAAATGGTCTTCCGTTTAACCGAATCGAAATTTTGTTTAATTTCAATGGTGCTACTCTTATTCGTTATCGCGCTCATTTGAAAAGGAAATGAAACCAAGCAATTATTAAAGTTTTCATCATTATACTCGGCATCAAACGCAGTCACGTTTTATGGTACGGTTCATACTGAACATTGATAGTAATAAAGGAAATGGTACTCACTGTGCGTGCTCACGTAGATCGGCGTCCATGTGACCTGGGAATGAACGAGCGTCGCAGCCACGAACAGAACAGCGCTGGACCACACACTCAAACGAGTCGCACTCATCTCACTAACGGCCCCGACAGTCGCCATTTCCCACGTTTCAATCAGTTCTCTGCCTTAATATCATCTTCACCGTTGCCCGTTCCCCGTTTCGCACACCGTGTCTGTGACTTTTATTCCCACCCCAGGAAGATGCTCGATTCAACGATGATCTAACGCGAACAAACGGAATTAGGGGGGAAGTGTTTCGAAAAATTTTTAATCACGATCCCGTTCCACCCTGTTCGAGTTCTCGGATTTCAAACCGACGTTCGCGCGACGTCCAGGCGAATCGAACGCATAAGTGATCTCGACTCTATAAGAAATAAGCCAGGTAATTTCGTACAGTCGACACAGACTCAGACGGGTTAATGATCCGTGAACGGGCATCTGTTTTCGTACGTTTCGACGGCCGCGGTTAAATCGTCCGTGGTATTATCGGCTTTTAAATTAGGAGAAACTTTTAAATTAGCGCCTCTTTGTCTCCGCCGTCCTCGTTTTTATTCGTTTCAGCTAGCCGCGCGGTACGCGAACCCGACTTCACCGATGTACCAAGTTATTTGTCGCGATGACAGAATCTTTATTTTTACGACAGCCCTGATTTACGCGCGCCGTGCATCGCGTCCCGTCGCGCAATCCGCGCCGTTCTTTTTCATCCGCGTACGCGATCATCGTGAATACGAAAATCTGTCTCCTGTCGGCACGTTCCTCGCTAAGTCTTGTCACGATTCTTGCTCGGCCGTGACTACTACGAGCCGTGGATCTGCCTGTAACACAACAGAGAAACGAATTTGTCAGGTAAACATTCCAATAATGACAGGGGAAAAATGTACAGGCAAGAGAAAAATTCAGTGGATTCCTCGGAGAATAGCATTTCCTAGTCGACGATTTTTAAAACGTCTGAGTCACTAACTTTTAATTTGCAGTAAATATCGTCAACAACGTCTCGCAAACAACGTTCGTCACCGCGACAGCGTCTCGCGACGGTCGTTACGGGGCAATTAACCAGGCGGCGTGCATCGGATTCGAATAAAACGTCTCACTCGACGTCACATCCGCTCAGTAATGAGGAGAATCCGCGCAAGAGCTAGCCGTGTACCGAATACTCGGCTTGAAACCGAGCCGCGACGCGACGTCCCCGTTTTCATCCCACAGAAAATGTCGTCAATGTCTCGTTAGCGTATCTGTATCTCCATCGACGTGAGCGGTGCGTGAGCACGGCTTCCCTTCATAGTAAGGTCACCGAGAACCACGGATGATCTTAATGAGATAGACCGAAGCAAGTGTATCAGTCTCTTAGTATACGTAGAGTGACAGCCCGGTGAAAGCATATTGGTGCACATAATTTCTTCGTTACCTCATCGTTTTCACGAACTGATAGTCGCAACAAAATATCGAGTTTATTAAGGAAATATCGGAGCTTCGCTTTCGGTAATTTAATCTGGCAGGCAACGTACACCTGACTATAGGATAGTTTCACCTATTGTACCGTTGAATTTCGTTTTTTCCGAGTTTTGTAAAAATGTTTTGAACGAGACGAAAACGTTCCTGACCGAAGCTCAGTTACATTAACCCCCTACGGCGAGCTTATTCTATAGGTCAGTCGAGCGAGCTCGTTCCAGATCCAATCGTCCAATTACAGGTCGCCGCGTCTATTGGACCCGTTTTCCACCGAGTCTGGCCAAGTGTCTCTTTATACCAAGAAGCTTCCTTTCTTTAACTCACCCCTTTCTCCTTTGGCCGATGGACAAAGGGCGAGGGGGGTTGGGCAGGGGGTAGGTGGATCGTCGAACGCGGCCGCGGCTCGAACGAGCCCATTGAAAAGGCGCCGATGCAGTTAACTTAATCCAGGTGCTGATTGGACACGGCAACCGAGAACGACGGAACGCGGGGAACCGGAACGGAATGGAAGAAAAGTAGAGAGAGGACCCGAGCTGCCGCGGCAGAGGTCTCGGCTCCTCTCCGTTGACCTTAATTGTGCCACGCAATTATGGCCACTTCCGTTTGATAGAAGTAATGCGCCGTTAAAAAAGAAAGTCTCGATAAAGGTGGAATCTGTGGTTATGAGAACGTCACCGGCACAAAGGGCCGCCCCTTTCTGCCTCTTCCGTTCAATAAAAACGTTCCCCGCACGCTCTTTCTCTCCCCCGCTATTACGATTCCGTGTTCCATTCTTTTCCGTGCGTTCCCCCGCAATCGAAAACCGGCGGAGCCAGCCGCCGTTTATATTCGGCGGAGAAATGAGAGGAAAATCGTTTCGCGGCATACTAAACCGTTTAAGTTCATAGGCAAGCGATCGAGGGTATACTATTCCAGTGTGGTTAGTCGATTATATTCTTGGCGAGGAGCTTCCCGACGGTATCGAGGACCAAACAAAAAGTACGAAGTACTTTTCAAAGCAGAGGTAATTAATTAGTGACTCCTTTCGCCATGATACTTTTCCTTCTCCTTTCATTTATCGAGACTTAATTGCGAGCTACGCTTTTTTAAGCCGGCGAAACTTGATCGAATGAAAAAACTGCAAGTCTTCNCAAAGCAGAGGTAATTAATTAGTGACTCCTTTCGCCATGATACTTTTCCTCCTCCTTTCATTTATCGAGACTTAAATGCGAGCTACGCTTTTTTAAGCCGGCGAAACTTGATCGAATGAAAAAACTGCAAGTCTTTCGCGGAACGACGCTGGCAACGGGCACTTTCAACAACTAATTTACGCGAAAACTGGAAACTGGGCCGGCTACGGAAATTTGTCGAAGTAATTGCTTCTGAAATTTTCAACTGTATAATCACCTTTCTTTCATCGCCGAGATCCCACTGTTTCGGCGCGATGACTTTAATTTCGAAACGATCGCGACCGCGTTCTCCTTCAGTTTTTAAACGAAAGTGGACGATTACAAATTGAAATGGAATCGATCTTTACACGACGGTCAGAGGCGTCGGATTCTGTTCAATTAGGTAGCAAATCCCTTTTGCAAATTACACTCGGTCGTCAGGCATGCAGCGGACCGTTATAATTATTAATCGAGTCGGGTATCAATTAGCCGGAATATCGATTAATCGTCTATCAGAGGAGTGTCTCGGTCTGTGTACAGACACGGTTTCGACTGACCGCAGCTTTCGATGACTCCGCGCATCATCATTTGATTAATCAACCTTCGCAATCGGCTTCGACGCTGCTTAATGTCGAACTTTATCCGATTTAATAAATCACTATTGATTAATACTGATTGTATAAAGAATACTTCATTCATATTGCCATATAAAATAGGCACACGTATCGTCAAATGAAACTACTGGTTTTGAAAAGAATGTTTTAAACGACGATCTATTTTTCACGTCTCTGTTCCGGATGGTACTGATACACTGCGAAACGGTCNCGTATCGTCAAATGAAACTACTGGTTTTGAAAAGAATGTTTTAAACGACGTTCTCGCGCGATCTATTTTTCACGTCTCTGTTCCGGATGGTACTGATACACTGCGAAACGGTGTGCATCGAGCAGCTATCCAAACAACGAAACCACTTCAATTGACGGGCTCTCTAATTATTTTAATCAGCGTGCCTCTCTCCGACCAGCGAATTAATCGGAAATTAACACGCTTGCGGTCCGCTTTGTCCACAACCGCTCACGAAGGGGCAAAATATTTACTTCTCGCGTGATCGTTCGCGCGCGCGTAACCGTAAAACGATGGGCGGACATCCGATTCCGGGACAGGGGTGAAAACGTGTTCGGATTCGTTTCGCTTTCTCCGTCGAACGCGTAAATGGCTGTTTGATCGCAGTCGAACAATTTCACTTATGCTCGCATACATCTTAACTGTGACCGCGAACACCCCTCCCGCCCTGTCGAAACGCTCCGAATCAGAATCGTTCCCTGTTCCGACGTATAACCACGTAGGAGCGACGCGAGACGATGGGAATTTATACCGGCCGATATAGCGGCGCGATAGAGGTAAATGCGGCGTGAGTTAATATTCCCGACCACGGCCGGCTGAAATTCTAGATATCATGGAACGCAACCGTGTTCCACAAACTTCCGTCGGCCAGTCACGACGTAATATCCGAGCTGGTTACACTTTTTCAACACTTTTTCGCCACGTTACCCCGAGGATTAAATTCCTTTCGTCGTTATACCCGCCCGTCCATTAATTCTCCTCTGATTTTTCACGCTGTACAACTGGATGATCATGCAATTTGTCATCTCCGCCCGCCGTGCGCCGTATTTCCCCGTTAATTTTATTATAACGTAAAAGATACCGTGATTAACCCGCTCGCATTATCAACACATCTACGCGCTTGATTTAGTTGCCAACTTAATATACACTGTACGTTTTTACGCGTTCAATAATAGCGCCCTTCGTAATAAAAATTTAACAAGTTACGTTATTGTCAATTTTACGTNCATTAATTCTCCTCTGATTTTTCACGCTGTACAACTGGATGATCATGCAATTTGTCATCTCCGCCCGCCGTGCGCCGTATTTCCCCGTTAATTTTATTATAACGTAAAAGATACCGTGATTAACCCGCTCGCATTATCAACACATCTACGCGCTTGATTTAGTTGCCAACTTAATAAACACTGTACGTTTTTACGCGTCCAATAATAGCGCGCTTCGTAATAAAAATTTAACAAGTTGCGTTATTGTCAATTTTACGCCACTGAGAATTAAATCGAATATACGTGGTCGTGTTTTATGAGTACGCGTCAGAATAAAAGTGGTGAGCCAGGGAAATTGCGTTTCACTTGTTTGACATTGTTTTGAACGAGTCGAATTTTCATGCAAGCGAATATACGTAATCAACGAGCACCTAGACGCACAGAGCGAGCGGCGGAGATTCCGTTGACCTAATTTATTTCTCAGCCAACGGATAATGACACGTTTCGTTCCACGGTGTCGAGCACCGCGTCCCCGTGAACGTCGCATCGTTGGACCGTTTCAAACCGAGCCGAAGCACCAGCTGACGATATTTGTTTTTCACTTGGCCGCGCGAGGCAAATATCCGAAGCGCTGTTTGCCCAGCCGGAACTTCCGCTTACGAGAAAGGAAACAACGAGGACCGACCGGTAGCCGACGACCGTTCTCGTCCCCGGGACGTCTCAGACGCGACAGCCCCGAATCAATTGGCGCATTCTCTGCGATCTTTACTCGCCAACTTTTAACGGGCACCTTCCTCCGATTAGTTACGATCCTCGGAACGGTAAATATTCTGGCGGATCGTCGACTGCGCGCCGGATGCGCCCGGAATAAGATAAGGAATCACGGTGAAACTTTTTGGTTCGAGCAGCGGTTTCCATGGGAATTTCCACAATGAAAAAGAATAACGCGCTTTGCCGAGAAACGAGATCTCGCCGACGAAGAGACGCACCCTTTTTCCTCCAACTGGAAGTACACAAATCCGAAAAATACTCACTCTTAAAACTGATAACACGCGAAATTACTATTAAATTTTGTTTTATTAAAAATAAATAATTCTTTCAATAAGTTAATACTTTTGCCCTTTGGAATGTTTAAAGCTTGAATACAAATTGAAGAAGGTTTTTTCGTTTATTGAAATTAAATGAAGAAAATGCACAAGGGTTGGTAAATACGTAAACGCGGATTCGTATGGAAATGTAAAATGAGGCTAACAGTTTCACGTCCTTTCGGTCATTCCACTTTTCAACTTAATTCTCTCAGTTTCCCGCGGCGAGAAAACGACAAATTAACAAACTGGCACGTTTCATTAAGCCGTTTTCCCGCGTCTCTTTCGGATTTCGCCAAATATTACGCTGTTCCATGAAAATAATATAACAGATATAATTTGAAATAATTGCAGATCACACTAAAACTAAATAAATTAGGTAATATTTAAAAATTGAATAATAAAAATTTATAATTGATAACAAGTCGCCTTTAAGCTCATAGTTCTATAATTATGTTGTACGTCAGTCCGTTTCGTTTTATTCTCGATATCCCGTTGAATCGACGCAACGGAACGCCGCATTTATTATAACGATCCAGTATAAGCGCAAACGACTGCTACTTATCGAAACGTAACCTCAATACTGTTCTCACCGGGTCCTCGACACTCTATTCAGCCTCGGACGTTTTCAATGAACACTTTAATGCAGGTTAAGTCTCCCGCCGAGATATTGTACTATAAACCGGGCATCGAGCGCCGAACGATACATTTTCTGCGCCGATCTATAAGTACCCACTTTCCCACTCGTGACATTCTATTCTCTTTTTATTTCGATCCTCATATCGTCCACTGCAGTTGAGATAATTAAGAGAATTAATGTTTTCAGCGTTTTCGAATGATCCTGATTGTTATTAAGCGATTAGCACAGATTGAAGTATAATACTTAGGGTGTTTTATCACACTCCGCGTTATCTAAGCTTCGTGAATCGTCGAGTAGCCATCAGAGTTCTGTAGACTACGGAATCCGCTGAAATGACCTCGTCTCAAGCTAAGCTTCAGGGATTAAGGAGTTTCCCTAGCTCAGCTGTCTCTATTATCCATAAACAGCATCGTTTTAAAACACTCCCAATAATTCTCCATCTCAACGACAATAAAAAATAGAAAATAAAAACCACTCGATCTATCTCCTATTTCAATTAATCCTCACAGAATACCACAAGTACGAGTGTGCATTTCGTCGAGGAATATTCTACCGAAATTTCTTATCGCACGTGTGGCTTATCTGTGCTGAACTCTGGCCTAATTCAACTCGTAGTCTAATTCGAGATCACGTATATCGGGGACGATCCATCTAAGCGAGATCAATGCGATTCAATCTGGGCGAGCGCACGAGACGCGACGCTTTCTGCATGACAGACTGGTTGACGCGCGTCGACGTAGAAACGACCGATGCCATCTAAGCACCGACGGAGGGCACGCTCGACGTCGCTCGACTTCCACTATCGGATGGAAAGCGACGCTTTCCGCGTGGCGTGGCCCCTTGACACGCGTCGATTTCGATGCCGAGCCAGAGAGCCACCGATTCAAACGGTCACACCGTCACGATCTACGATACACTGTTGATTTATCGTCGCGATTTAGGGCCGCTTAATTAATTTGCCTCACGGCTGCGAGGCTCGCGCAACGTTATCGTCCCTGGAACGGTTTCGGCCGTGGCAGAATGCAGCGGCAAAGAAAATCCGTGGATCAATTAGCTGATTGGAATGCTTTTCGCGGGACTTTTTACCGCGCCCAAAGTTACGGCCGAGCTGCAATTCTATTTTGTTGTCCCGCTACGCGAATCGAAAGTAATTTGCGTTATGGTTGTGCGCGGCGCGAGGCGACGCGGCTCCGCGACTTATGTTCAGTGACGTGAATCAGTGAACGAGAAAGGACGTTCAAGTAATTACGATTGGACGAAAGCATGAATTCCGAAAATTGTAATGGGTAATGTTACGTACCCACTGGGTTTGGAGCCGTGTACTATATATAGCCGTGTATGATAGTTATTCGTCGCGACACGTTAACCAAACTAATGTTTTCCTTGACGTTGAACGATGTTATTAAACATTTTTTGATTAAAATTTGTTACATCCTGTGCTGTATTTCTAACAAATTGCCAATTCAATTCCGTAGTGAATAATTTAGTTTATCGCGTATGACAATACAATATGTACACGAAATTCGCAAATAGTGTCCACTCGGGCGAATTATAGGCAAATTCCATCTGTAGATAGACACGTTTATTTACTGACAGAATACACTATAAAAACATCGTTCTAATTATGATGCCAGAGGATGCAAGATAAGCTAGGAATGTTCCACCGCGGAAGACACACTAGGAAGAACGCTGGAGCATAAAAACGTGTTAACCCGGTTGTCCAGGGAGCGCAAAGCTCGTAACATTATCCGTCGAAAGACAAAAGCTCAGCGTGTATGCCACTCGACCGAACGAGCGCTCGCCGAGATGCACGCTGCTGCACGCCGATGCATTCAGTCAACCGCTCCGGAGAGCGAGCTTGTCCAAAGCTCTAACCGCGTACCAATGGTAGGAGCCGGGATATACGATACCTACGATTTATCATCGCGACAATTTCGAGCGCAGGTCAGAAGCGGTTCGTTTCACCTACTCATCCACCCACGACGACCGTCCGACCGACCGACCGTCCATCCAGGGATCCGGTCGTAGTCGCAGTCGTTCAAGAACTGCGGCAAAAGTTGCTTATATGATTAATCGAAGCTTTCCTCCGCGACCCGGCAGCGTTCCAAGGATTAAACTTACTCCCCCGTCCCCGTCGCGATTTCCGCGACCGAGGAATAATATTTCAGACGGTCGACTTCTGCATTGTTACTTCCGGCGCGCAAAGTACTTCCGAAGGAGCTGCGCCCGGATTTTCGAGAGTTTTATAACACTGCGGAAGGGTATCGATTGGTTCGTTCGAAATGGATATTTGATTGTTGGAATTGCGGCGCGTTTGATACATGCGGATACATTTTCAGATACAGACATCGACTGTATGAAAAACAGTAAAAGCAATTGATTTCGAAAATATCTCAAGGGATTTTGTATTGTTCACACTTTTAATTGATTCGATTAAGTCGGTATTTGGGAAAACGGCACGACGGCGAAGTTCTCGTGTCAGCAATTCTTGACAACGGCTTTGTTCAATCGTCATCGAACTCGGAACGCGACACGAAAGTTCGCCGACTTACAGGATTCCGGCCGCGTTACGGTTCACGAACTTGTTTAATTAAATCGCGCGCCAGGATGTTGATTAATTTTGAAACGTTTCGAGCGAGTTCACAGCTACCGGTATCGCGTTGCGAGTTGCGAATAATAAGTAGCGCACGGTCGTACTACGCAGGGAAACAACGCGAACCTTACATAAGATCTACCAAAAATATTCAGCCATTTTATTTCCCGCTCGCATTTCCGTACACATACGCACATTGCGTAGTATCCTCGTTTAATTAGTATGATTCCCTACCTTAATTAAACGCGGCTGGCATACAGCGAAGTAAAATAAGCATATCANTATCGCACGTGTGGCTTATCTGTGCTGAACTCTGGCCTAATTCAACTCGTAGTCTAATTCGAGATCACGTATATCGGGGACGATCCATCTAAGCGAGATCAATGCGATTCAATCTGGGCGAGCGCACGAGACGCGACGCTTTCTGCATGACAGACTGGTTGACGCGCGTCGACGTAGAAACGACCGATGCCATCTAAGCACCGACGGAGGGCACGCTCGACGTCGCTCGACTTCCACTATCGGATGGAAAGCGACGCTTTCCGCGTGGCGTGGCCCCTTGACACGCGTCGATTTCGATGCCGAGCCAGAGAGCCACCGATTCAAACGGTCACACCGTCACGATCTACGATACACTGTTGATTTATCGTCGCGATTTAGGGCCGCTTAATTAATTTGCCTCACGGCTGCGAGGCTCGCGCAACGTTATCGTCCCTGGAACGGTTTCGGCCGTGGCAGAATGCAGCGGCAAAGAAAATCCGCGGATCAATTAGCTGATTGGAATGCTTTTCGCGCGACTTTTTACCGCGCCCAAAGTTACGGCCGAGCTGCAATTCTATTTTGTTGTCCCGCTACGCGAATCGAAAGTAATTTGCGTTATGGTTGTGCGCGGCGCGAGGCGACGCGGCTCCGCGACTTATGTTCAGTGGCGTGAATCAGTGAACGAGAAAGGACGTTCAAGTAATTACGATTGGACGAAAGCATGAATTCCGAAAATTGTAATGGGTAATGTTACGTACCCACTGGGTTTGGAGCCGTGTACAGTTATTCCTCGCGACACGTTAATCAAACTAATGTTTTCCTTGATGTTGAACGATGTTATTAAACATTTTTTGATTAAAATTTGTTACATCCTGTGCTGTATTTCTAACAAATTGCCAATTCAATTCCGTAGTGAATAATATAGTTTATCGCGTATGACAATACAATATGTACACGAAATTCGCAAATAGTGTCCACTCGGGCGAATTATAGGCAAATTCCATCTGTAGACAGACACGTTTATTTACTGACAGAATACACTATAAAAACATCGTTCTAATTATGATGCCAGAGGATGCAAGATAAGCTAGGAATGTTCCACCGCGGAAGACACACTAGGAAGAACGCTGGAGCATAAAAACGTGTTAACCCGGTTGTCCAGGGAGCGCAAAGCTCGTAACATTATCCGTCGAAAGACAAAAGCTCAGCGT
>SMSR01007580.1:10660-23287 GCA_019453355.1 Ceratina japonica | reverse complement strand
CCAGAAGTGGTATCATTAGAATCGACTGAATGTATATCCAATATTGCAATTGTAAATATGTCTGAATGTGTTTAACTATTACAATTTTTTCAATTTTGTAAAATAAATAATGCATATGCAGAAGAATAAAGCAGGAATAAAGTATATGCGTGAGAAAAGAGCCACTTTTGTCCCGCTTTTGAGTGAATAAAGTGGCTATTATAGGTAAGCCGTGAATAAAAATTTTTACGTATTTCTGTATGTATGTTATAAATGTTTTATTTTATATAATAATAGAATTGGTGAAGAATGCACTTATTGAAGGTCAGTGATAATTGTTAAATTAAAAAGGTTGAAATTGTGAACAAATTGGAAAATTGAAGTGGCGAGTTAAACACTAGAGATTATTCGTTAGCCCGTAATTGGCCGAAATGAAGTTGACGCAACTCTTGAAATACTTCGAGTGCTGTGTAATCAGTATGGTAAAATACAAAACTCCATGTGTATCTTCGATCAAATGAATTTGCAACTGATAAAATTCAAGTATCAAGACCTCCAATTTAATTAACTAATTTATTTATTTATACTATGGTTTATGAACTAATTCCATTATTTTATTAATTATATTTTATGGTTTATGAACTAATTCCATTATTTTATTAATTTTGTCTCATAATCAATTACATTAATTCTGTTAGAACTTCATTTGACAATTTTGTTTCTTAATTATTGCTGACGATTTAATATCGAATGTCAAAGGTCGATTTCGTGGTAAATTTCTATCATAAAAAGTCAATTACATTAATTCTGTTAGAACTCCATTTCACACTTTTGTTACTTAATTATTGCTGACGATTTTATATCGAATGTCAAAGGTCGATTTACGTGGTCAATTTCTATCATAAACATTCAATTACATTAATTCTGTTAGAACTTCATTCGACAATTTTGTTGCTCAATTATTGCTAACGATTTTATATGAAATGTCGAAGGTCGATTTTGGTGGTGTATCGGAAACGGTGTTCCCGTGAGAAAGGGTTTGATAACAAAACCGTGACGACTGAGAGCAGAGCGTGTTCAGGTATGAGTGCGTGGGAAGCGCGGGGTCGTAGGTCAGGTTGCAATATCGCGCGACCCGTGACTCCTAGCGCGCGGCCGGGGGGATTTTCAGCGGGTGTAATAGAGATTTAATGGACGATGGGTAGCAACAGATTGTAACGGAGGCCGGTGAGCGTTGCGAGGTTTCATCGCGCGTCGGGCATAACGGGCCCCGGCGCCGTGTATCTGAGATTGCCATCTGCGGTCGAGACGTGTGCGCTTCCAATGAAAATCCCGCGGTACTTTCTCTCGTATTTTATCAGTCCAAGGCATTGCAGCCGGAGGACGATNTCGGCACTTAAAATATTTTCAGTTGACACAGTTCTCGAACAAGCATAATCGTGAATGGTTTAACGAAGTTCGTTACGTTAAGCGCGATATTTTTCGCCGATTTTCAATAACGAGGGTAATTAAAGTCGCGAAACTTGGGAGTCGTCCGAGGGAAATAAAAAGTTGCAATATCGCCGGAGGTCGGCGACAAGCCGCGCCGCGGTAAAATGTTAATCGCGTTAATTAATTATTCCCAGCGGCGGCCGTATTTTCTTATTCCATTAGCGCGTCAACGAATCCCGTTTACGAGCGGCGAATAACGATTTTCGTTTCGCAACTTTTCCCGCGACGACGCGGCGTCCGAAAGAATGCGCGAGTTGCTGCCCCTGCGAGGCCCCGTCACGCGTAAACTTATGTTAAAATTCGTTAAAAATTTATATGGGTATCGGTGCCGGCCGCGAGAACGACTATCTACTTCCACTGTCGGCGTTTCCCCCTTTCGAGCACGAAACTTCACGGCTGGAAACGAACAAAATTTTAATCGAGAAAGTTTTTCCGAATGAGCATCCGGGAATTGTTCTCTCCAGTGTCTGCGAGACCGTTGGGCTACTTCGATTTCTAACGGGGAAATGTCCGAATGTTGATCAATTAAATTATTGTTTTCTATCAAACTTGAAATTATTCTGTGGTTCATTGTTTTTATAATACTCAGGGAATCATAGTTCATTCTGAAGAACCATTTAATAAGTTACTTCCATTTCTAACGAAAAAAAAAACAAATGGTGTTTTATTAAATTATTGCTTTTCACTCAAATAATATTTATTCTATCGTTCATTGTTTTACATGATTGTTGAAATACTCAAGGAAATAGATCAGAATACTAGAGAATAGGGAATCATGATTCATTCTGAAGAATCTTTAATAAGTTATTTCAGTTTTTAACGTGAAAATGTCCAAATGATGTTCAATTAAATAATTGTTTTTCATTTGAATTGTGCAATTATCCTATTGTTCACTGTTTTGCATAAACTTTGCCATGCTCATGAAATCATTGTTCATTCTGAAGAAATTTTTAATAACTTATTTCGATTTCTATCGTGAAAATAAGAAATGTTGTTGAATTAAAGTATTGCTTTCCATTCGAATTGTAATTATCCCATCGTTCAATATTTTACATAATCTTTCAAATACTTATGGAATCATGGATTTATTCTAAAGAATCTTTAATAAGTTACTTCTATTTCTATATTGAAATTGCTTAAATGTTGTACAATTAAATTAATGTCTTTCTCGTACAATCTTAAGATGTTGTTCATAAATTGTTTTTTCATTTCTTTCATAAAATAATTAGACTGAACAAAGTCTAATAAGTCATTTGGATTTCTATCGTAAAAGTGGTTAAATGTTATTCAATTAAATAAAGGATCTAAACAAGCTCTGTTTATAAAATGACCAAATGTTGTTTCATAAAATCATTGTTTTCCAGCCAAATTCTAATTATCCTAGCTTTCATTGTTTTGCACGATATTTGAAGCAGTGAAGGAGCCATCGTTCACTGCGAAGAAATTATTGATAGAGGGATGCACAGTATGGAATAGAGGAATATTATTTATCAGTGCCCTAAACATTCTTTTCCAAAAATCTAACGTAAGCATATTCTGCTTACAAAATGTCCAAATGAGGTTTTATTAAATTACTGTTTTCCATTCAAATTGTACTTATTCCATGATTGTCATTTACAAGTACCCTAAGCATACTCTTCCAAGAATCTAAATATGTTCTGCTTACAAAATGTCCAAATAAAGTTTTATCAAATTATTATTTCCCATTCAAATTGTAATTATTCTATCATTGTCCATCACTGTCTACTTATTCTCCCTACTCTATCATTATTTTACACGATATTCGAAACAGTGGAGGAAACATTATTCACTCGGAAGAAATCATTGATAGACGGATGCACAGTATGGAACAGCGGAATTGTATTGTGGCTTCGCCTTGGCGCGTCTTTCACGCGACAAAGCACCCACGCGACCGTGTACAGGCTTGTTCCGAGACGGTACCGGTTCGTTCTCGGAACCCGAGGCTGGCTCCAGCGAGGTGGCTGCCTCTCCCGTTCCAGGCCGTGAAGCCTCGTGAATGATGCACGGGATAACGTATCTCTTAATTAATTCCGCGTTAAGCCGGCTGAATGGCCGCGATTTCTGTGGCCCGGGGTAATCGAATGTCCGTGGCCAGGCATTGTTTCGTGATCTACGACGCTAGTTTGATAGGAAGTCGAGTCGAAATTGGAATCAGGTTTCCAGTATAGGAGTAGCAGATATTTGTTACAGACGCCAGTCGTTCGTAACAGGATTTTGTTGCACCGCCATTGTTCACGTCCAGTGGAACATGGCTGAGTTAGTTTCAGTAAGAAAGTTTCAATGCTGTTCGCTGGCAACCGGTATACATAGAATCGCGCAGTCCCCCGCAGTTCTCTGAAATAAATACGCACGTTTTCAAAGCGGACGGGAACAAACAGTAATATTCATTAAAAGCCCGCTGATAAATTGTTTTTCTATTTCTTCCGGCCAGCAGTCAAAGTCATGAAACGGCGCAGAAAGGAGTTAAAAAGTCCTCGACGTAAGTTCTACTTTAAATAAACGACTCTATGACAGAGAGAGAGAGAGCTGCTGGTCGCCGGAATTCTCATCCCTGAAGCTCTTCACAAAAGCTCTTCGCAAAGCGCACAATAAACGAGTAACGGAACGCTCGGCGGAATAAAAAAATGTACAAGTTGTTTAAACAGTATTCCGCGGGGAGGGATTTCAATCCGTCGCTTTTGTTCCGGCGACGTTGGAAGTTACGCCGCCGGTTTCCTCCTCGCGAACCGGTTTCAAAAGTTTAATTGCCAATGTTAACATCAAAACGTTTTCAGATTGTAATCCCAGTAGCATCGCAGACAATGGCCGGCGCTCGTCAAAGGATATGCGCCCAGGTTTTATCCGCTGATAAGGCGAACGCTCGGACTTGCCGGTTTATCGCGGGCTAATCGTAAACAATTTGATCGGTACGTTTCCGCCACGTCGAGAATCGATTCCGCACGCGCCGCGCGCGCTGCATAATGCAGAGACGGTTTATAGCCGATGGGTATACACTTGCGCTAGGGGTTCAATTAAATATAATAAATAGAATTCTGAGCCGGCGGGGGTCCGCTGGTGTCGACACCCTCGGGGAAGAGCCCCGTGCGCCCGCCTGCGGTACCCCCTTCATTAATTACAGTCACGAGAGGGCAATATGCCAGGAATCTTGGATACTTTCGGCCCGCGCTTACAGACCGAACCCCGCAGCTGTCAAATCTACTGCGCTTAGGGGCAGATGATGGATTTTCGCGAAGTCGGTGCGCGCATTAACTAGCCCCCGCGTCGACGGGCCGCCGCCGGGAAAACCTATTTCCACCGCACTGGTCCATATTCCACGCTGAGCACTGCCATTTTCATAATCTGATTTCATCAATCTTAAAAATGCCCCCGGCTGTTTCGCTAAACAGAGCTTTGTAAGCAAATTACGTTTGTATGTTTGCACCACTGGATAAACGCGTCACGCAGCGGAATGATTAATTCTGATCTTTATCCACTTGTGAGATATCTCTTTCAATTCTTCATGTGCTTTTATTAAGATTCTCGAGTGAATGTGCCTACTAAGAATTTAAAAACTTCTGATTATTTATAGTTTATAAAATTAAATTACGATTTTGCAAATAAGTTAAAGCAATTATACAGGGTGTTCCAGTATTGATGGTACAAACATGGAGGGGATGATTTGTATATGAGGAAGTGAGCCGAAAGTATGGAATATATTTTACCCAAAAGCTTTGGTTCCAAGAAAATTTGGAAACAATTTATATCATTTCGAATTTCAAAAATTCTAGTTTAAGTTAGATTATTTATGATTTATAAAATTAAATCACGATTTTTCAAATAAATTTAAGCAATTATACAGGGTGTCCCAGTATTGGTGGTACAAACATGGAGGGGATGATTTGTATATGAGAAAATGAGTCGAAAATATGGAATATATTTTGTCCATTTGAGGCTTTGGTTCCAAGAAAATTTGAAAACAATTTATATTATTTCGAATTTCAAAAATTCTGGTTTAAGTTAGATTATTTATGATTTATAAAATTAAATCACGATTTTTCAAATAAATTTAAGCAATTATACTGGGTGTCTCAGTATTGATGGTACAAACATGAAGGATTTGTATTGTATATCAGAAAATGAGTGGAAAGTATGGAATATATTTTGTCCATTTGAGGCTCTGGTTCCAAGAAAATTTTGAAACAATTTCTCTTATCCATTTACATAAAATTTAATTTTATTCATTGATGTAAATTATCCATTATTTATTTTATTCGTTTATATAAAAAGGTGAATCTCTCGATTTTTACATATGGGGTCATAAATTAAAAGAATAAGTTATCCACAATTAAAATCCATACATTTTCTTAAGCTCTATTATTATTTTAATGTATTCATGGATATTATCGATTCATTTTGATCTAAAGAACGACATAGTACATTTTGATTATGATTTGGAGTGTCCTGCATTTAAATGGAACCACCTTGATCATCTGGTACCGCGAGGGGAGCGTAACGATGGTCTCAATAATCCAACGACGTGATTTTGAGGGTGGAAGTTAGACAATCCCAATTAATTTACGCCTGGCCGGGACGATAATCCTGAGGATCTCCGCGGGCACGTAACCGAATTGCCGGTAATACGGTAAGTTTATACGGTCGAATGTACTCGAACGGGACCCCCTTCGATCCGTCCCAGGTGGAAAGACCGACTGGTTCCACGCCAATGGGCATTATACGGGACCTGACAGTCAGGCCGCGGCGTGTTGCAGTGATTAATGCTAACTGCTCTGCTACCCTTCTCCGGACTATTGCCATCCACCCTCTCTCGCTCGCCCGGTAACAGATGTACCCCCTATTAATCAATCTGATCCTACGTTCCTGCTCTCGCAGTATCGCCGTCGGCTGTTCTGTTCTCCTCTCGCGTGTCATCGCTCAACCCTTCCGGCCCCTTTACGTCACGCGTTATGCTCTACTTCCAGCGCCTCCGCCGCTTCTTCCAATTTCTCCGCTCATCAAAGCTCTCGCCTAATTGTCTTCCAGGAAGATACTCCCGGGTCTCATCTACCCCTTACCTAAACATTATAATTCCATTTTAAAACTTTCTTCGAACGTCTAAGACAGGGTTGCAGATTTTTAATTGCCTCATTAAATTTAATTTCTCTAAATAGACAATAGGAGTGTTCTTTAATGAAGAATTAAAATTCAATGACTAATTCGAATTTATTACACAATAGTTATACTATTTTAGCTAATGTAGAACGTTCTTCACACATGTAAGACAGGATCTAAGTTTTTTTAATTGTTCATTAATAGTTAATTTAATTTCTCTAAATTGCAATCGATAATAGGAACATTCTTTAATTAAGAATTAAAATTCAATGATTAATTCGAAAAGTTAAACTAATTTTAGCGAGTTTACAAATTTCTTAAAACATATAAGACGGGACTGAAGATTTTTTAATTGGCCATGAATAATTAACGATTCAATTTCTCTAAATCTTGATAAAAAATTCTTTAATTAATAATTAAAATTTACTAGTTAACTCGAATTTCTTACAATTAAATTATTTTAGCTAATTTACATTTTTGACATTTATAAGACATGTTGTAGATTTTTTAATTACCCTGTTAACAAACAACAGTTTCTTTTTTATTCTGATTTGACTAACAAAAGATTGGAATTATTTAATTGGAAGAAATTCATGACAACAGTTAACGATTCGATTTGTCTAAATCTCAATTGACAATTGGAATATTCTATGATTAAGGATCAATGATATAATTAACAATCAATCAATAATTCGAATTTCTCCCAATCAAATAATTCCAATTTTTAATTAAACAAATCCAAATAACAAATCAAACATTAATTGCCAATTAATCTCCACCAAAATTAAAGATTTAATCACTTATTTGAAACCCTGTAAAACATTATACTTTATAATTAATTACTAAGAATTTAATTTCTAAGAAAAAAAATTGGAGGCACTTGAATTGAAAAGAGATTCAAAGGTTTTTGGAATCGTGGCAATTGATAAGCCGTAGTGAACGGAGAAACTGGCACCTTTGGCTCTATTATCGAACATAATATCATGCTCGACAATGCGTGTCCTCGTTCGATTCACGCCTTCCAGCTGATGATAATAAATGGCGGCGATTAATTGAATAATGGAAAGAGCGTAATGAGCCGTCGCGGAGGGTGGAAAGTCGCTTTTCACTCCGGGCCGAGCGCGATCGCTGCGGTGTATAGCTACCCCAGTTACCATCCCCCCGAGCAGCCGCAATATTTTTCGCGTCCATTAAGCGGCGACCCCGCCGTTGGAGGTGGTAGTTTTTAAGTGGAGGGTGGAGAAGAAAAAAAAAAAAAAAAAGGGAAAAACGTCTAAGCCATCGGCCGCACTCTGTTTCCACTTCGTCGTCGAGGTAGAAAAGGGAAAACCGTTTCGTTCGACCCGGCGTGTTCCTTATTTCAAGCGTCGTTAGTTGAGATAAATTCATCCGCGGTTATTACGGATTATTGTGCCGCCAAATTGCGTTCCCGGAATTATGACGCGGCCCGGCCAGCTCATTAACTCGATACCCGTTAGGGTGTGCGAGTTTCCCCGGTCCCTTGTTGCCTTTCTGGACGAATTCAGTCGAGACCGGTTTTAAAACAGAACCAAAAATATTCCCTTGTTGCTAATTTTCTCATTCACCAAAAGTCAGGGCAGTTACGTGACTTACCTAATATTTTTTAGCACAATTTTGACGTTTCGTCTATTTTATCGATAACCAGGCAAAATATGAATTTATGAGAAGAATTTTGGGTCATTTTTTGATTTTATTCAGGATAATCTCTTTTGGATATAAAATTGCTTACAAATAAGGACATTGTAATTTCGGTACCTGTTGAATTAAAAATTTACATTGACATTAACATTGACACTCTTTCATACTTTGTCATTTTTGTTATAGAAGCTAAACAGTTTTATTTAATTGAAAGGGCATGTAAGAAGTTGGTATCGCGCTCCCGGACGATTTAGCTCCCCAGCAGATTCGCGTAATTATGTTTCACGGTGGAATTAGTATCCTCCGCATTCTTGGCGGCAACGTTAACGCTTGAAACTTTAATTACGGATTAAAGGTGCGGCTGCGGGAAACCCAGGGGCTCGTCNTTATCGAAAATAACTCCTACCAAAAATCATCTTGTATTTATGAATACAAACATTGTAGTCCTGCGAGTCCATATTTTGCACTAGTTTGGACTGGTTGTCGATAAAACATAACAAAAAAGTCTTTCATCGACAAGTGTTAGAAGATTTACGTAATTAGTCTTGTCTTTTAGCTAAGTATAGTTAAAAAATAATATCNCGGAGATAATTAATTGGAAATTAGCGGCACGGGTTGCCGTGAGGTTAATCTGATATAAGCCACTCGGCGAAACCTCGCAACAGGCCGTCTCCCTTCCGCGCGCGTCGTGCCCCGGCGAACGAGAGGGGTCTTGGCTGCGACTGGAAGAAGAGGGAAGCCGGAAAAGTTTTGAAATTCCGGGCGCGAGCGGAGAGGAATTGATTACGCAGCGGCCGTGGCCCGCGATAAATGGTAGTTAACGGTGCCTCTGCTCAGGGTAGATAGCAACGGGTCCGCGAATTCTTTACAACTGTTTGCCGGTCCGTGGCCCGTTGCGCCTTGCATCCCCCCGGTCGAGATAGAACACGCAGCCCTGGCCTCGACATTACACCGTCCGACGGTTCTCCCTTCGCGTTCCGGCCCGGACGCATCCTCTTTTGTCGCGCGCCACTCCAGACTTCTACTCCTCCTCCTCCTCCTCCTCCTTCTACCGCTTCTCGTCCTTCTCTTCCCGCTGCGAAAGTACTGGACGTTGATTACGATTAGGCTGTCAGCGCGATCGTCCTGGGGTGAATACGCGCCGCGAGGGTCGTCGACGATCGTCGCCGGCCCGCCTCCTCCTTTGTGTTTTTTCTGACGTTCAACGCTCCGTGATTTTTTACGGAGCAACCCCTTTGTCGAGCCACGGACTATTTAGATTGCGGATGTGAGATACGGCTCGGGAATAGCGAACGCTTGCTTTTATAGAGATTGTCTCTTAGAAAATTCGTAGATAAAGTAAATGCTTCTACGGGTGCTAGGAGAACGATGAGGATTAGACATACAGGAGTTTTCCTAATGCCGGCATCTAATACGGGATATTAGCTGTACAGGGTGGTTGGCATAAATTTTAATGGACGCAATTTGTTTACTATTGATTATTGTCTTATTTTAGTTCATAGAATCACCCTGATTAATTTATATGTATGATTAGTACGTGGTAAATTTTGATATCTGATTTTGAGAGATGATTATGTAGCATGATCAATGATTAAATCTTATTGACTGCTAGCACGTTAGATTTTTTATAGAAAAAATAAATCCTACCAAAAATAATCTTATATTTATAAATACAAAAATTTTAGTCCTGTGAGTCCATATTTTGCATTAATTTTGCCTGGTTATTGATGAAACACAGCAACAAACTTTTATCGACAAATGTTAGAAGAGTCACGTGATCAACCTAGACTTTTACTTAAGTACTTATTGTAGTTGATAAAACCTCTTTGTACAGTTTGTATAAATAGTACATGGTAAATTTTGGTACCTGATTTTGAGGGATAATTAAGTAGCAGTATTCAATAAATCTTATTGACTCTGAAGACGTTAGATTTTTTTGTCGAAAATAACTCCTACCAAAAATTATCTTATATTTATAAATACAAAAATTGTAGTCCTGCGAGTCCATATTTTGCACTAGTTTGGACTGGTTGTCGATAAAACATAGCAAAAAAATCTTTCATCGACAAGTGTTAGAAGATTTACTAGTCTTTTAGCTAAGTACAGTTAAAAAATAATATCAATTATTTCATTTCGCTTTATTTAATATACATTTAGCTGATTTTGAAGGGTAAGTAACCCTGTAAATTTTATTGCCTTAAAAGGGTAGACTCTGAGCACGTTAGATTTGTTTATTTTTTTAGAAAGTAAACCCTACCAAAAATCATCTAATTCATCATAATGAAGACAATAACTGTAGTCCTGTAATCCCATATTTTGCACTAGTTTTGATTATCGTTAAAACACAGTAAAAAACGTCTTTTATCGACAAATGTTAGNAGATAAAGTAAATGCTTCTACGGGTGCTAGGAGAACGATGAGGATTAGACATACAGGAGTTTTCCTAATGCCGGCATCTAATACGGGATATTAGCTGTACAGGGTGGTTGGCATAAATTTTAATGGACGCAATTTGTTTACTATTGATTATTGTCTTATTTTAGTTCATAGAATCACCCTGATTAATTTATATGTATGATTAGTACGTGGTAAATTTTGATATCTGATTTTGAGAGATGATTATGTAGCATGATCAATGATTAAATCTTATTGACTGCTAGCACGTTAGATTTTTTATAGAAAAAATAAATCCTACCAAAAATAATCTTATATTTATAAATACAAAAATTTTAGTCCTGTGAGTCCATATTTTGCATTAATTTTGCCTGGTTATTGATGAAACACAGCAACAAACTTTTATCGACAAATGTTAGAAGAGTCACGTGATCAACCTAGACTTTTACTTAAGTACTTATTGTAGTTGATAAAACCTCTTTGTACAGTTTGTATAAATAGTACATGGTAAATTTTGGTACCTGATTTTGAGGGATAATTAAGTAGCAGTATTCAATAAATCTTATTGACTCTGAAGACGTTAGATTTTTTTGTCGAAAATAACTCCTACCAAAAATTATCTTATATTTATAAATACAAAAATTGTAGTCCTGCGAGTCCATATTTTGCACTAGTTTGGACTGGTTGTCGATAAAACATAGCAAAAAAATCTTTCATCGACAAGTGTTAGAAGATTTACTAGTCTTTTAGCTAAGTACAGTTAAAAAATAATATCAATTATTTCATTTCGCTTTATTTAATATACATTTAGCTGATTTTGAAGGGTAAGTAACCCTGTAAATTTTATTGCCTTAAAAGGGTAGACTCTGAGCACGTTAGATTTGTTTATTTTTTTAGAAAGTAAACCCTACCAAAAATCATCTAATTCATCATAATGAAGACAATAACTGTAGTCCTGTAATCCCATATTTTGCACTAGTTTTGATTATCGTTAAAACACAGTAAAAAACGTCTTTTATCGACAAATGTTAGAAGACTCACGTCACTAGCCTAGCTTTTTAACTAAGTACAGTTAAAAAATAATGTCGATTATTTCGTTCCTTTATTTAATGTACATTTATCTGATTATAAAGGATGACTAACCCAGTACATCTTATTATCTTAAGAGAGTAGACTCCGAGCACGTTATATTTTTTATAGAAAGTCAATCCTACCAAAAATCATCTAAATCATTATAATAAAGACAACAAGTGTAGTCTTGTAAACCCATATTTTGCAGTAGTTTTGATTATCGTTAAAACACAGAAAAAAACGTCTTTTATCTAAATGTTAGGAGAATCACATAATTAGCCTAGCCCTTTAACTAAGTACAGTAAAAAACCAACGTCGATTATTTCATTTCTTTTAATATATATTCAATATAAATTTCCTTCTTTAACATAATTTACCTAATATAATCAACTTATAAATAAAAAACATTCAAAATACTAAAACCTTATTTTTTCTTATTTATTTAAAAAACGCTTTGATCATCGCAAAACCGAAGTGTTCACGCTTTCACTAATGCATAGGACTCTCTCAAAGACAGAGTCGTTGATTAGGGACGAAGGAAGAAGTCGAAGGGACGAATGGGTTAGGAGAGCGTCTGCGGGACGGGCGCATGTAATGGCCCTAATCCCGACGTAATTACTCCCGTAATTGCGCAAATTCAATTTGTATGAAGCCCCCCTCACTCCCGTGTAACCCATATATCTCCCGGCCGCCTACACCTACCTGTTCGCATCGTCTCCGATAGATTTCCAAATCATAGGTTCGCCCTGCGAGAGAGCTAATGGAAAAGAGGAAAAGTGGAGACCGGCAGGACGCGGGAAACAAGTAGGAGACTTCGAGCCGGGAGAGAGAAAGAGGGATAGAGAGAGAGGAACGCGGGAGAGGACCATTAATGGGCAGGGAGAATGCGGTTTCAATTATTGTCGGGACTGGGCTCGAGTAGCC
>SMSR01007551.1:83628-111958 GCA_019453355.1 Ceratina japonica | reverse complement strand
GAAACGATAAGTGTTACCCAATGATACGTAACAATTCCTATTCACTTAGACTATTATTTATAAACAGGGATTTACACAAATAATTAAATAATTCTATAATTAATTTATATTCTAGTAATGTGGAAAATTGCCGAAGAAATGCTGTAATTTTGGGAATTCCTTTTCAACCATGTAAACGATTCCATACGAGCGACCATTTCACAAAAGCAAAGCTGAACATTTGTTCTTCGCTTCAATTTCGGGCGGGATCATCACGTGTTTAATTCGGCACCGGGTTTCCCCGCAGCGAAGCATTAAAAAATCATGTTCCCTGGCAGCAAGTCTTCGCATCACGTAAGTTTAATCAACACGGTTTGCAAAAAATCGGCCCGAGACGAGGAACGTGAATCATTGAAATTCCCAATTTCCGAGCTATGAACGCACCGCTGCGCATTCGCCAATTCTCGTTCCATGCTTGGCACTCATCATTCGTCAGATATAAAATCTCTCTGAATCCCGAGGTACGTGGGTACCTCGACAACTGTCATTCGGTCAAATAAAATAAAAAAAGATAAGTAAGGTGCGATGGTTGAATTTTACTTATAATGGAAACTAGACAATCTAGCGACTGTCGTTCTTCCGGGACGGACCTTTTTATCTGAGTAATCGGTGGAGTCGAAATTGTCGAAGCTACGTTCTTCAGCTCTTAGCCTGTGTCAGTCTTCATTTAATCAAAATTAATGCAATTCATCAAAGGATTATAATTTGTGACGAAGCTTGCGAGAGAGCACAACTCGGGAAGGAGGGTGGCATTAAGGGTGTCTGGTGGCTCGTAAAAGATTAACTCGTTCAACTTTTTATGGCGTTCTAGGGTTACGAACAAGGTTCATTGTCCTCACGAGACAAGAATTCCGCTTCCTCGTGGACGGATCTCGTTTCGATCTGAGCACTTCAGAGACCGCCAGGCTTCGCAAGCCCTGCCAGATCGACTTTTGGCAACGAACAAGAGGAAGAACCGAAGCGGAGACACCGAAAACGGAGTAAATAAAGAAAGGGGAGAAATCGGCAAACAGAAGGGAAAATTTGTACTCGGGAAAGTGTCAGCTTGTTGATTTTCACGAAGGAATGTGTTTCGAGAGCACCTGCCAGCTTAATTGGTGACTTGGGATTCCTGTCGGTACCATCTCGAAAATATTGTCCCTAAGTTCCTCCGAGTTTGTTTAAATTAGCAACACCTTTCGGAGGCTATTACGCGAGACGTCACGTTCTTTCCTCGCAAATTTGTTTGTCAATTAATTCAACTTGCAGCGATACAAAGCGGGTTACAATTATAATAAACCCGAGTTCTGTTCATAATAAAACTAATAAAACAGATTACAGATTATAAAAAAATAAAATAAAAACTAATAAAGCAGATTACAGATTATAAAAAAATTAAAAGTTGCACGACTCGCGTTAAAAAAATTTGTGTGAAAAACAGTTTTCGTAAATTTTTCAAATACGCTATCAAAACAAAGGACTGAAGTTTGACTTTTTAAACCCCTGTTTCACACTGATATCACGTCAAGCGACATTCCACCGANGGTTACAATTATAATAAACCCGAGTTCTGTTCATAATAAAACTAATAAAACAGATTACAGATTATAAAAAAATAAAATAAAAACTAATAAAGCAGATTACAGATTATAAAAAAATTAAAAGTTGCACGACTCGCGTTAAAAAAATTTGTGTGAAAAACAGTTTTCGTAAATTTTTCAAATACGCTATCAAAACAAAGGACTGAAGTTTGACTTTTTAAACCCCTGTTTCACACTGATATCACGTCAAGCGACATTCCACCGAACTATTCAGCCGAAACGATATTTCAACCTCACGATATAACGCGCACTTTTTCACCCTTCGAAACTAGCTGGTTCGCCAGTTAAAAAATAAAAAGTCGTCGGTTCAATGGCATAGAATTACCAACGATTCACAGAGCCCTTTTTCTTCGACGTTATTTATCATTCGGAGGACAGTTTCAAAAAGGTGGCCGCGCGAACGCGCCCAACGTTCGATGGGACGACTATCGTTTCGATTATTTTAAAGAACATCCTCGTCACAGGATGTAAAATGCGCAAAATTCGCGCGGAACCACGCCGCGCCGTATCGCGGAACAAAACATTGATTTATCGACGCATTTGTTTGCGCGAAATACAACAAACGGGAAATAAATCGCGCATTATTTTGAAAGGTGAAATTCGCAAAATCCACTTTGTCTCGAAATTCGTGAAACAAGCGTGGGAACGTAGACAACGTGACGCTACGATGGGCAAAAATTAAACCGGCTTTTTCCTCGTCCGAGTGGCGTTCGTACTCGAAGATTATTTTTCCAAGCCGATAATAAGGGACGGACGAAAAAAGGGAGACGGCCGGGGAAGAGATTTTCGAACGGAGTCGGCAGTGAGGCGTGATATTGATACTCCTCCATTTCTCGAGGGGTGACGTCTCTTCCCTATTCTCCGTCGCGCTTTCACTCCGTTCTTCTTCCCTTTTCTTTCGAAAAGCTAGATCTCGTCCGGGGCTCGTGTCTCATACAGCACGTTCGTTCCTCTCTGCCTTTAAAAAGCCAGTGGCGCGCGGCAGGGAGCGAGCAGGATTTTTACGATAACAGATTACAGGATCTAGTTCCACTGGCGTGAGTGAAAGGGAACCGTCGTTCCCAAAATTACTGACAGTAGGGCCTTATTTAGGAAACTCTCAGTGTAGGAATCGATCTCGATGCACCATTCGATCTACCGTTGATTTACGAGAGGAATTTGTAATAAAAAATAGAGCTTAAAATTTTGAAAAAGTTTCTCGACTTCTAATCGATATTCCAAAATTGCTTATTGAATTTAATAAATACAACAGATGTCATAAGCCATAAAATGTCAAGTAATTTTGTTTTACGAGATTATATCTGCTATTGAGAGAGTGAGAACTAAATTGCGAATTTTACGCCTATAATTAACGTCCGTTATTCTGCTTGGAGGATAAAAGAAAACTTAATCTCTTCATTTTTTAAGTTGACGTCACAAACGTTTTACATAAAAGTTTTTCACGTTCTGTACTGCATGGAGCATAATGTACCTCACGTTCAACTTTCTCTTCAAGCCATTTGATATTTTCATTGTTAAATGAAAAACTTTGTATTACGAAGTCAATCATGGGCATCTTAATATCATGTATATTGCCTATACACTTCACGCGACCTAAACGGAAAATATTTTAACGTTGGTCCGGCACAGAACGTGTTAATGATAAGAAATGATTTTCAAACAATATTATTTAATAAGTAGATTTGTATTAAGTAGAAACTAGCAACAGAGAGAGAAAGACCGATTTCGATAGTACCAAAATTGAACCGTCTGGAATAGGTCTGCCAAGTAATTAACTGTCTCGTCATCCGGTGAAACAGATCGTAAAAAACGATGCACCGCAACCACCGCCGAGCCGCACTCAAATCTCGCCGGTTTCACCTTTCAACTGCAGCTGTACGAGGCGGAATAAAAAAAGGCGAAAACCAAACAAAGCCTGTTATGGATTTAATTTTAAATCCCGTCGAATCGTGCAACGTTGGACAGTTAAACCGGACCGGTGGAGAAACACGATTGCGGAGAAACAGAGAAAGAGAGAAGAGAACGGAGAGGGGGGAAACTTTCATAATCGCAGCCCGCTTTATCGGACTTCAAAACTTCCATAGCTGCTTCTGGATTACGCGAGCCTGAAAAACGCGTGGATAGAGAGAAACGGATCATCTTCGTCCATCCTGTTGAATTCGGATTTCCGGTGAAATTGTATTCAATGGCGAGACCCGAACGAAATTCGCGTGCAAAACCGTATTGATGAGTAAACCTCGGAGACGAGTATTTATAATACCACGTAACGTTTTGCCACAAAGTTCAAGATAACTTAAATCCTACACGCGATTTAGAAGTTTCTAAACCTAAACAAAATATAATGACACAAACTCATTGTATTCTGATAAATTTCATAAAATTTATAGTAACAGATTCAAATAAACTTTTTTTTATAAATTTTCTTTCACATAATCGCGAATAATACATATATTAGACATTAATAAAAAACATTTGGTTTTGGTTGTTTCATGGGCAAGGACTGCTTTGTTATCGATTTACGCTACTTATCGTTATGAGATCGTTGTATCATATTAACGTGTTAAGCTCATACTTGGCAGGATTCATACAAGGTAAAATAAACTAAATCTCGGTAAAAGGTTTCCGGAATACGTACGCTGCATGTCGAGAAATGTAAGTAAGGTATGAAATGCGCGACTATCCCGGGGAAGATCAAAGTGAAGTCGCTTGCATTTGAAACGTAACTACCGACTGCAGGCGGTATTAAATCAACAACTTAATAAGAAATATAAATATGAAGTACGTTAAAGAAAAACAGTCTGATGTACCAGAATTTCTTTTTAGAAATCCTTTTAACGTATACTAAGCCTGGATCCCAACAATTATAATTAAGAATAAATCTTATGTCGAGGTATACGAAATGTCGATCTCCTTTAAATGAAAGAATATAATATACAGGTACGTCATTTTCGATCAGTTGTGGCGCCATGTGCAATTGAAATTGGCTCAAAATTGTTTGAGTTATCTGTACATCATCCACACAATTTCTTAATTGTTTTTACACATTCTTAAATGAATAAATAATTTTATTGCCAGACGTATTAACTGTTATCCCAAAAATTTGTAATTTTTTTGTATTTGTCCTTAGATTCCAATACCACGACTAAACGATTCGATTGTTATCCATTCTGTTTTCATTATTCCAAGTATAAACTAATAATCAATATTCAAATGATCATACTGACATACATATTATGTGATAAACATTTTGTAGTATACGTTTTGTATTAAATTATGAAATACTAATGTCGTTACTATAAATTTTATTAACATATATCGAATTATTATATTTCATCAGCATTTTGATTTACAGTGTTTTATCTATCGTTAAATACGATAGATGATGAAACGACGTTTGACACATTATTTTCGAAAGGAAAATTCAAGAAACAAAAGTTTCAAGCAGCAATTTCAAAGGAACACCATGACCGGTAAAAAAAGCAATTTTTTTCTGTTTTAATTAAAAACGTTCTTTGTACTTTTAAAAATGACAGGAAAATAGTCAGAGTTCGATATTACGCATGAAAGACTGATTTTGGCTTTGACCTTTTTGTGTGAACACAAAGTTGTTCTAAACCATGTTTCCTTTCAAAAAGAGTAATTTCGTTTCTCAAAGCAGAATTTTTTAACACGACATGTAATCTAGCTCCATCACTTTTAAATTTGAAAATTTCGTTTCACTATTCACACAGTTCTTCACGCGACACTTTTATAAAAAAAAAATGATCTTTCTCTTAAAACACTCATTATTACAGCAAAAGTGCATTTAAAAAAAGACGGTCACGTAAGTAGCTGAAGTAATTCAATCTAACTGATTTATTCTCTTTTGTTCAAACTTTAAGTGAAATTGAATAATCCTGCATGCCACATCGTCCTAAAATCCGAACCTGAAAAGCAAAGTCAAAATTTTTCAAAAAAAGAATACAACAAATTCTTTTCTGGTACTGTAAGACAGGTACAATAAATGCTACCAAACAGATTTTCTATGCATATTGTGGTTTCGTTAAAAAGAATTTCAAAAATGCATAAAAATTTGTGAAGTTATATTTACAAGAATGCGGAAAATAAGGCCCTGTATCTTATAAATTTAGTATCTAAAATAAAGCGTTGTTTTTTAATTATCCAAAATCGTGCAAGGTAGCCTATAATTTTCCGTATCTTTGAGAATTAAATTACGCCGCTGGATGCAATAAAACGCAATCTGCTTTCGCATAGGACAGTGTATGGTACGTCTTTCGCTCGTTTTCATTTACCTTCTTGCGTTGGATCTCGTCCACGCGAGCCGGGGTTGCACTGATATACGGCTAGAAAACGCAGCCCTGAACGTTATTTACTACCTTGTAGGCACGTTAAACCTCCGCCTGCACGCCGACACATTCGCGTTTAATAAGTTAATTTAGAAGTCCCGCGACTCTACGACTTAATTGCACGCACGTTTGAGCTACGACCTGGCCACCTGTAATCTCCGTTGGCGAAAGAACTCGTGGAAGTATCGTTCAGTCTGACTCGGAACTTATTCCAATCATTTATTTTAATGCAATAAAATATCTAAATAATTTATACAAAATTGAAGCAAATATTGGAAGATCGTTAATATAAGATTTTAGAGCTTTAGAAACCTTGTAAAATCGATTTTGAATTACTTTCATAAATTCATCCTGGATTCTATTGATACACGTGATAAACAGCTTAAAAGTTAATTCAGAACGAGCGGATTAAAATAAAACAATTTGGAATAACGTTACGTGTAAAATGTTCGCGATTAATTTTATTCCATTTGGATATTTAGCGCGATTCGTAATTATACGGGCAGGGGAAATCGAATTCGTTTGCATAAATTACGAACGAGCTTAATATTCAGTTTAATACACCGGCGTGCAATCAACGAACCTCGCTCAATGAATACACAAAGCCTGTGCTTAAAAAAAAAATCCCGACGATTCGCAAATTTTTTTTTCTTTTCATCGGACGCGACGACAATCAATATGAAAAGCACCACCGAAGCGCAGACTGATTACAATTTCGGGTATAATTCAAATGGAAATAGAGAATGGCCCGCTTCTCCTGCTCCCTCCGGTTGGGAACGGGTGCCTAGGGTGAAATTACAGCCGCGAAGAAATATATATCGCAATAAACAACCCGGCAACGCTCGTCTAAACGCGCATTCTTCGGATTCCTGAAATTGCGATTCCCATGATAGAATTTCGGGGCGTTTTCGTCGACCGGTTGGTAAACTGGGTTCGGAAATACGCGAACCGAGGTTTGGGGTTGTATTGATCGCACAGCCGGCTGCGCGAGCTAGAGACTGAAACAGTGGCCACCTCTAGTCACTGCGAACTTGTTTGCAAACGACATTTCGGACATTTTCGTCAACGATCTGGATAAACCACTTATAACATTTGACGCTTTTGTCCCTTTCGCGTTGAACAAACACGGTATGGATAACCAGCAATAATCTCCGCATTGTTAGCCGTCATGATAGCATCGCAATAGGCAATTGATTTTTCCGCACTTCATTATTCCTACAAATTTCAATTTTTAAACGGAGTTTACTTAACGTAATAAGAAATTACATTGCTAATTGAGACATTTATTCGTTTATCTTATTTCACTTGAAAAAATGAAGTGCTTGTAAAGACTGAAAACAGGAATTCCATTGAAGTGAATAAATTTATAAGTGTCAATATATTAATAAGACACGATATTTCAAATGGTATAAATTAATAATTTCACGAGATGATACGTCTGACACTGGAAGGGCGAAATACGGCGCTGGTGAAAGATTACCCTTTCCACGATAGCGCGAGGGTGGAAATGGGGATGGTGTCAGCGCGATAAACCGCGATTATCAGGAACGAGGGGGGTTAGAAAAGAATCGATGACCATCGGTCGAGCCAATTAATCCGCGAACTTCGCCGGAGATCGGCTCATTAGTGTTACATAGGCGTCGAGCAAGCGACGAAAGAAGTTAAGGCGAGTAGCTTGGATGCGATTTCCTTACCAGGTAACTTTTTGCATCACGCTGGCTCCGGCGGAGCGAGGTAATTAAAGGGATTCGTTGAGCCGGGAAAAAAAAGAACCGGAGCGTAATACGGCAGCTCAATGCACCGTTGCTCGAGAAAGAAAATATTAAATTGGACGAGGTTTAATTTAATTATTGTCGACTAAATAAACGTTCCACTAAAACATTACAAAAGAAGAGTTAATGAAAAATACTAATGAATTGGCGATGAAAGAGCATTGTTTCAGTTGTTGTTTTTATAAACAAAATTCATTAAAAAGAATAAGAATCTGTTTAACTTCTTTCTAACAAACATTTTATATTATTGTTTAAATGTACGAAACATTGAGTGGAGTTTATACTCGTTTCACGTTATCATTTTATTTGATGTAAGATCGTGGGTTTTATATTATATTACGTTTCATCAACGGCGGAAGGGAGCCTGGAAGTTCAGGCGAGGGCAGAAACGAGAGAGAATAGAGAAACGAGAGTCGAAATCGACAGGCTTGCAGTTCCGTCTGCAGTGCAGATAAGAACTTTTGGTCCCTCAGGAATATCGTACCAGTGACTCCGCATGCACCTGCACTTCTACACGACCAATAAGACAATAACATATTGTTACGGACTACGTTAAACTTTACCCTTAATAAAATCACTTACGGAACTTTATATCGTAATNCCTCGAACCCGCCTCAAGTTTTTACATATTTATACAGGCTGGACGAATAATCTTTATTACTTGAATATTTCCATATTTTAGGAGATATAAAAAATCTTTATTAACAACAGTAGCTCAGTTTAAAAGAAACTAACGCTTCGATAAAGATATTTTTCAACAGTTATGGAGATTTCATAGTCACATCCATTTTTGTTAAATGGAAATATATTTTTTTTTAGTTAGTTGATAAAGCTTGCAGCATTCTTTATAAAAAAAAGGGTTAGTCTATATGTACATATGGCGTAAAATTGTTAGCTTGGGAGGATTCACTTTGTACATTGTTTCGTAAAATATATTTTTGTATTTTTAAACTAAAAAATCATTCTGACNCAGCTCAATGCACCGTTGCTCGAGAAAGAAAATATTAAATTGGACGAGGTTTAATTTAATTATTGTCGACTAAATAAACGTTGCACTAAAACATTACAAAAGAAGAGTTAATGAAAAATACTAATGTATTGGCGATGAAAGAGCATTGTTTCAGTTGTTGTTTTTATGAACAAAATTCATTAAAAAGAATAAGAATCTGTTTAACTTCTTTCTAACAAACATTTTATATTATTGTTTAAATGTACGAAACATTGAGTGGAGTTGATACTCGTTTCACGTTATCATTTTATTTGATGTAAGATCGTGGGTTTTATATTATATTACGTTTCATCAACGGCGGAAGGGAGCCTGGAAGTTCAGGCGAGGGCAGAAACGAGAGAGAATAGAGAAACGAGAGTCGAAATCGACAGGCTTGCAGTTCCGTCTGCAGTGCAGATAAGAACTTTTGGTCCCTCAGGAATATCGTACCAGTGACTCCGCATGCACCTGCACTTCTACACGACCAATAAGACAATAACATATTGTTACGGACTACGTTAAACTTTACCCTTAATAAAATCACTTACGGAACTTTATATCGTAATCGTGGCATTTGTAAAATTACTCCGAGAACGAATAAAGCTATTTAAAGATCAATATCAATCGAATCAAAATTTTAATCAAATTTCGAATTAAAACGGTAACGCCTGACTCCCGGAGATCCGCGAATTAACTTTATCGTGGTATAGGTAAAAATATACATATGTATACATGTATATGTATATATGTATGCTTTTCCAATTATCGCCTCGTATTCAAATAAATTAATTTTCAAATTTAATTTCATGCCAACAGATAATTGTTTGATTATAAAGCAGCCGATGTGTACTATTCATGTCAAAACGATAAATACATTAGTGCAATAACAATTACAGTTTCGGCTGCACGATATATTTCTTCCTTTTGGAAATTCACTCGTAATCGTATTTTAATGAATTTCACGCTACGTGATCCGAAAGGACATAAATGTTACGCGACCCTCGTTATGTCGCACGTGACCCAAATGAAATCCAGCAACCGAATTTTCAAATACTGTTCGTTTCGGCAGCCTTTATTAAATCAACTATCTTTAGCAAACGTTCGACGATTAATTATAATCCCCGCCAGCTTTCAAAAAATCGGCCCCTCATAAATCTCTCGCGTGCCAAGCACACACGCGCCGCTAATTAATAATTTCACGCCGGGAAGGAAGATCGAATTCCTGGCAGTTTTTCCTAACTGGATTATCTGATCGCCGCTGGCACAGAGGCCGCGGCGAATCGTTCTTCTTCTTACGCGGTCGGTGAAAATAGTCGGCGGGCAACTCTAAGGACCTTTAATCCAGCTTTTATCGCGATCGCGCACGGATACGTGATCGCCGACAAGGATTTACCACAAACGGGGTTCTCCTTTCCTGGCCGATAGCCACGCTACAAGCAATCGGTAAGCTTTACAACATCGCCGCAGTTACTTTTACTGGCCACGGTCAACGTACGGTTGATTGCGGCATTACGAAAGGCGGGTTTAAACGAGCGCCACCCAGCCTCGCGTCGCGCGGGGCCGGAGGAGGAGGAGGACGACGACGAAGCAGAATGGAATCGGAAGCGACGTCACGGACAAAGAGTACCGATGTTACCTACCGGTGTGCCGCGACTCCGAAATAACGGCTCCTTTGAAACGCGATTGGGCTTTTCCCTTTAACGACTTCTACGTGTCAATGGGTCGGATACATCCGAGCTCGAATCGGCAGCGCGGTGCCACGATTACGAAACACACGGTACGCTTATACTCGCGTACACTTGTCAAGTACGCGTGTATCCACTATACATACGGTCATATTGTAATTGAAAAAGCGATCTAAAGTTTTGTGCTTGTGGATTTTTGAATTTGCATGTGTAATGCAGTAATGCAGATTAAAACTTGGTAAAGCGTTATAATTAAACATCAAATAGTAAATGACCGTATTTATCTTGAAGTATCAACATAATTTTGAAGATGAGATATTTGTTTGATGCAACTGGATTTAAGTGTACATGTACATGTTATTATTAGGCCGCAGATTTTCAGTGTTTATACAAAATTTCATATGCGGAGAATTCAGAACACACATGTGACGTCCGAAAATCTGCGTCGTGTTTTTCCACAAAAATACACGTAATTCTTTTTGGAGCGAAAATAAATTTTAAATTAAATCTTATTCTTTAAATCGATATTACAAAAGTTTTATTTTGCATAGAATTCCGCAGTCTAGTTGTCAGATTGTGATTTCGAATATCTGATTTGCAACGAATTTACTTTTTTCGACGTATATTTAACTGTGCCCAGCGTTGTAGTTATTATATTCGTGTGCAACAACAGTTGGCAGAAATGGCATCGCACCATAGTGGAAGCGCAAACGATGCGACGGAGACTGGGAATTCGCGCGTTCCGAGCAAGTGGCGAACAGAAGTTTCGTTCGGACATCGCGCACGCCCCCTCTAGTATAGGAATAAATATTAAATCTGTACCTTGGGGATATTCGTGTCTGCGTCGACTCCCTCGCACNCGGAAGCGACGTCACGGACAAAGAGTACCGATGTTACCTACCGGTGTGCCGCGACTCCGAAATAACGGCTCCTTTGAAACGCGATTGGGCTTTTCCCTTTAACGACTTCTACGTGTCAATGGGTCGGATACATCCGAGCTCGAATCGGCAGCGCGGTGCCACGATTACGAAACACACGGTACGCTTATACTCGCGCACGCTTGTCAAGTACGCGTGTATCCACTATACGGTCATATTGTAATTGAAAAAGCGATCTAAAGTTTTTTGCTTGTGGATTTTTGAATTTGCATGTGTAATGCAGTAATGCAGATTAAAACTTGGTAAAGCGCTATAATTAAACATCAAATAGTAAATGACCGTATTTATCTTGAAGTATCAACATAATTTTGAAGATGAGATATTTGTTTGATGCAACTGGATTTAAGTGTATATGTACATGTTAGTATTAGGCCGCAGATTTTCAGTGTTTATACAAAATTTCATATGCAGAGAATTCAGAACACACATGTGACGTCCGAAAATCTGCGTCGTGTTTTTCCACAAAAATACACGTAATTCTTTTTGGAGCGAAAATAAATTTTCAATTAAATTTTATTCTTTAAATCGATATTACAAAAGTTTTATTTTGCATAGAATTCCGCAGTCTAGTTGTCAGATTGTGATTTCGAATATCTGATTTGCAACGAATTTACTTTTTTCGACGTATATTTAACTGTGCCCAGCGTTGTAGTTATTATATTCGTGTGCAACAACAGTTGGCAGAAATGGCATCGCACCATAGTGGAAGCGCAAACGATGCGACGGAGACTGGGAATTCGCGCGTTCCGAGCAAGTGGCGAACAGAAGTTTCGTTCGGACATCGCGCACGCCCCCTCTAGTATAGGAATAAATATTAAATCTGTACCTTGGGGATATTCGTGTCTGCGTCGACTCCCTCGCACCGGCGCTTCACCAGCGCCCGGCTCCTTCCGGCCCGAGAAGGATAAAAAAGAACACACAGAGGCTCGGCGCTCGTACGCAAAAAGCCAGAACAGTGTCTGGGATAACGGGAGAACATTAAAGTGGGCAGGGCCAGAGCTGCTACACGGAATGAATATTTAAAGGAAACCTCGGTTTCAGGCTGGCCGGGGTCGCAAAGACCAGGGACATCGCGGTCTGCACGTGAGGTGGATGACGCTCAGGTAAGGGAACGAAGCAGAAGCTGGAAGAAGCCCGTGTCGCTATTGCGTACAATTTTCATGTTCGTTGAAGTTTCCAAGAGAGTCCTGGCGTTCCATTCGCCTGTCGCCCTTCGTAGTAGCCACGTACAATCCGGTTCCTTCCCGTTAATCGACTAAGGGTAGCGCAGCCTGAAAAAAGTTCCGACCACGAGACAACTTTTCCAACCCCGTCCCGTCCGCCCCTTATCGAATTTCACCCGGGTGATATATGTAAAACCATTTCTACCGGTCCGCGTACGCGCCTATAAAGCATCGGGGGTGCGTAAAAGTTATCGAGGCTCCTGTCCGGAATATCTCTAAGTTGTCCCGGTTTCGGGTATGTCCCCGACCGGGCGCTACAATGCGCGTAACGTATAGCTGGGGCGCCGAGACGTATTGCCGGACTGGGAAAAGCTTCTTTCGGTTCGTGTCAGAATTTTATAGTTATTTCTTTCACTACAACACCCCAAACCAGTCTTAGGTGAAATTCAATGTGTTAGATATCTATCGATTATTATGTATGTTTGTACTTATACATATATTTTCGATTTCTTGTTATGGCAAATTGAAGTGTTGACAATGATGCTCGTCATGAGATGTAAAAATGAATTTACCAAAAATTGGAAACAATTTGCAGCAAATCCTATTTCAATAAATATATTTACACAAATTTCCTATCATTTTGTGAGTTCAACTCGTAATCATGCAATGAAATATTTATAATATTTTTGATCGCTATTTTTACATTGTTACATTCATATAAATTTTTTCAATGTAGCCACAACACATGTTGTTAATGTTATTTATAAACTTATGAAGGCAATTTATAATGATTACATAGCATCATTGATTGCTCCAAATATAATTTACATATGATCCTTATTTTTCGACGCTCAAGTTTTATTAATTTTGCGCGAATCTGAAGTAAATAAATGACGGAATTGATGACGCTACAAGCAATTAAACATCGGAAATAATCAGATAACTCCGTATTAATTAAGGCCATGGTTACCGTTTAACTTTTGAACGAATTTGTCTCATTGTCAGTCAAATTCTGTATATTAAATTATTTACACAAAAAACAATGTTATATGGAGAGAAAAAACGATGCGATCATCATGCGATGTTTATACATATACAGGGTAGGCCAGTAGCTTTTAGAGATGGAATATTTTCATCATTTTTGGAAATACGAAAAAGCTTCATTACCGAGACTTCATAGTCGTAACTCTTCTCGACAAAAATATGCATAAACACATGAAACGTTATAATATTCGTTAAAGTAAACAATTTTGATTAATAAAACTTTTTGATATCCCCAAAAATGTTGAAAATGTTCCATTCCTAAAAGATACTGGTCCACCCTCCACACAATCATCGCATGATCGAAATATGATGAAAATATGCACGCAAATACGAATCATATTGTACGTACTGAAGAGCGTAAACTATATGTAAATTTCAGCAGCATACCATGATTCAAATATGGTTAAAATATGTCCTAAACAGAATATCGTCAACAGTGTAGAAAGATTGCTAAAATACTTCTTATCCTAATTGAGTCATTAGTTGTCCTTTTAACGCCAACGTGAGCACTTATAAAGCGCATAATACTGCTGCACATTTCGTGATGCAGTAGTCAGTAAATTTGTCGCAAATTTGCTGGATATTGTCTATCTGAGTACTGTAATACATTTATAGACAATAAAAAATATTGAATATATGATAAAATATTAAATAGAACATTTTAAATATTAATTTAATTTTATATTATAAGCTATAGTAATGAATGTTAAACTAAGAGAAAGAGTTCAGCAGTCCTTAGTATGGACACTCGTTTGACTACAGAATTTTAATAGATCCAGCTTAAATCGAAGCTAGCAACTCTACCGACTACGTATCCTCATCGCACATCTCTTCCGATTCCTAGCCAGAACGTGTAGCGCGAATGTAATTTAATTAAACGCGTACAAGTACGAGCGCACGTGTTCGTAAACGCAATTAAACCCGACGACCTTTGTTCCTTGAGAGCTCGTACACGCCATGATATTCTAGTCGAAAATTCGGTACGTTCTCCGTAAACGTGTATCGTTCGCGGAACCGGGCGTCCGCGTTTTCTTTTTGTTGTGGGCCGCAATCTGAGAAAACATTCGCCGTTTCAACTACTCTGACATTCGTTTGACAGGCTGACGGTTGCGCGTCGCCCTATCGCGCTTATTATTGCCGATCATTTCATGGGAATTAATGTAATGTTATCGCCGCCGTGATAATGGTAATGAGCGCGGTTTATGTGCGGCGGTGTTCGCGAGGAAAAGCTGCACGTGGGGCAATTGCGTCTCGCCGACGCGAAATGGCCTTACCGATTACCAACGGAAATACGGACAATTTTCTGAAATGCGTAATACGAAGCCGTAGCAGGCGTCGTCGACGACGTCGTCGTCGTGCACGTGCGTCCGTTCCACCCGTGGAAAATTGTACATGTAAATCGCGATCTTTTTTTCCCTAGACGACTACTATCCGGCTAGCTGTTTGCCTACAGCACGCCGCGAGGCGTCTAGTTTCAATTGGGCCGTGCAATCTCGCATCGTTTTCAAAACGTCTGCTCGTACAACGGAAAAAACATTCGATGATGGCACGAAATTGCGGCAGTTGCTCGGTTACTTTATTGTGAATGTTCTTCCTCCTGAAAACGCGTACCGAGAATTAGCTTTGATGTTTCCACGGGTTGCAAACGGGTACTGGAATTGCGATATTCCCTACGTGCGTGTGTGTGCCTGTCGCGTCGCGCCGTCTTTGGAACTAGCGAATTTGATAGATACTCAAGCTGTGTAATGATGCGTTTGCTTATTGTGTAGTTTGAAGGGAGTCGTCTGCGAGACGAATCGCTTGCGTATCATCGCGTCGTCAAAATGTCAATTACGTATATGGAACCGTGGAATATGAACATTTAATGTTTCTTGAATTTGATAGTATCTATGATACGCTGGAACGATTTCATATTAGAAGCTGTGCGCTAAAAGGAATAGATTCCGTCAAAAGGGTTGGTTCGGGAATAGCAAAGTCGGAGAAGAAAAAGTTTTTCCTCTTCGTGAAAAGCCAGCCAGCGGAGATTAAAAGGGGCTATTATAAAAGTTGAGAAAGCCGGAGAAACGAATAAGGAGAGAAAGACTGCTGAAGATAGGGGCGAAGGACTGAGCGGAAAAGCTCATACATGGTCGCAAGTGAGGCCACAGATGCTTCAAGTGATAACGGATGATGGGAAAGTAGTTGGTGAAAAGAGCCATCACGGTGCCTATTCGCGATACCGGGCACAGCCGGACGAGTCGTACTCACTGACTTGTCGCTGCATGTATAGTGAATGGACGTTTTGCCTTCCGCTTGAAAGAACACGCGTGTGCACAGCGAATTGAGGAACGTCGCGGTTCATATAGTAATTCTAATCAAAGGAATTTGCACTTATGAATGCTTTCTGAAACGTTCACCCGTTACGTGTTAAGGGATTACAAGAATTCGGCCTTTAATCTTGGTAAAATATATTCAATTCGGGTGGAACATGTTTCACCGTGTTGTACTGTGTCCACCCGGTAACAATACTTCAGGATTAGCAACTGAGGCAGGGGGAGACGCGACGACGGTGAATTTGAGGATTTGCTATTCGAGTAATTGAAAGCTGGCGTGAGCCTCAAGGCGCGGAACGTTTAATAGCCAAAGTTAGTCGCGTTTCTATGCAAATTAAATGCTTATAGCTATCGAGAGGTAGGCTACGCGGAGGAGCGACGACGACGACGGCGAGGATGGTGGTCGTTCCCCCTTGTTGTTTATCTACGGAGGGGGTCGGTTCTTGGCCGACTCGTAACGCAAGTAGTTAGTGCCTGTGGGCTGCGACGAACGGCCAACGTGTGCGGAATAACGATAAGCTCCTAACGCCGCCGAACGGGGACCATATTTATGTGTCTCGCATGTTCCACGTTTTTCTTCGTCCCGTTATTGCCACTGAAAGCGATCCACGGCTTCGAAGGGCCACCCTTCGCTCCCGCTTTAACATGCGTATCACAGCCTCGAAAATATCGAATAGAATCTAACAAACTGGGATCACCANCCATATTTATGTGTCTCGCATGTTCCACGTTTTTCTTCGTCCCGTTATTGCCACTGAAAGCGATCCACGGCTTCGAAGGGCCACCCTTCGCTCCTCAGCTTTAACATGCGTATCACAGCCTCGAAAATATCGAATAGAATCTAACAAACTGGGATCACCGGAGATAGGAAGCTTACACGCCCGCTCCTGGTTTTAACATTTTATTGTATTATCTCGCACGGCCGGATTTCTTTTGCTTCCGCGCTCGAAACGAGTCCATTGTGAATCTTGTCGCAGATTTCTTATTATGGAAATCCTGCTCTGATAATTTATATGTATACATGTGGAAGAGGAATTCGTTCCGGAGAAATTTTACTACGTCACGTGACTTGAAAACTGTGCTCGTACATTACCATAAGCACATGCAGTGAAGTTTCCCTTTCCGTATGAACGATTTCATACACGACGTGACATTGGGCTTTTATATGCTGTAAGGGACCCGGTTACTCAGTCGGGTATCTTAACCGGCGTATTTACCTACGAAGAAATCGCCTCTTTGAAGAACCGCGCGGCCGTCCGCCTCGTGTCTGTAAATCCACGGAACCCTTCGCGTTAGTCACGATTAACGCATGGACACCCCCGGCAGACACGCGTGTCACACGACACCGCGCGTCGCAGATATAGAACGTTGGACGACGGACGAGCGAAGAAGACACGAGATAAAGGCGCAGGGGTAACCCCATCCGGCGCGGGGGTTCGACGTCTCTCGCAGAGGCTGCTGTTTACACTTAACTTTATTGCTTTCCGGGCAAATGCGTGCGGCTGAGTCAGCTTGGAATTAAAACCCCTTTCGTGAGGCGCGGCTATCAGTTGTCGCTGATCAGGCTCGGGATGCGGATGAAGGAGAGAAGGAAGAAGACTCGAGGGTGAGAGAGAAATGCCTCGTGGCCCGCGGTCGCTTCCCTGGCCGGTCCCCTTCGCGCCGGGGACACACTAGCTCACGGTAAGTTGCTTAACCCGACGGCAGACCCCTATCCCTAAAAAATCTTATTGCTGTCCGGTCTTTGTTTGGCGTCTGCAGTCAGTACACACTGTTAGTTGAACCATTCTCGAGATCTCCTCGAACCCGCCTCAAGTTTTTACATATTTATACAGGCTGGACGAGTAATCTTTATTACTTGAATATTTCCATATTTTAGGAGATATAAAAAATCTTTATTAACAACAGTAGCTCAGTTTAAAAGAAACTAACGCTTCGATAAAGATATTTTTTAACAGTTATGGAGATTTCATAGTCACATCCATTTTTGTTAAATGGAAATATATTTTTTTTTTTAGTTAGTTGATAAAGCTCGCAGCATTCTTTATAAAAAAAAAGTGTTAGTCTATATGTACATATGGCGTAAAATTGTTAGCTTGGGAGGATTCACTTTGTACATTGTTTCGTAAAATATATTTTTGTATTTTTAAACTAAAAAATCATTGTGACATGCCATACGCCATATGAATTGTTAATATACACGGTTTCAATCCGGAAAATGCCATACGCCATATGAATTGTCAATATACACGGTTTCAATCCGGAAAATGAATGCTATCAGAATAAACAATGACCGTGAAAGCCTTAAATCTAAAAAATCATTCTTCTATAAGGAGTTCAGAGAGTACACTACCATTCTTATGTTTAGAATCGCCTATGGATTCTATACTTCAGAAGCAACGTATACTTACTCTGCTTCCTCCGCAGGCCATGAGATAACGATTACGATCTCGCCCAACGGAGGCGGAGTGGTATTCTCATTTTTTCGATCGATACACGCCGGTTGACCNTCTTATGTTTAGAATCGCCTATGGATTCTATACTTCAGAAGCAATGTATAGTTACTTNAGTACACTACCATTCTTATGTTTAGAATCGCCTATGGATTCTATACTTCAGAAGCAACGTATACTTACTCTGCTTCCTCCGCAGGCCATGAGATAACGATTACGATCTCGCCCAACGGAGGCGGAGTGGTATTCTCATTTTTTCGATCGATACACGCCGGTTGACCAGACTAATGCATAACAAATGTAGGCGCAGGGCGAGACTGGACCTTCTATACAGAAACGTCGAGGATCAACAACAAAACGCGGATGTCTCGGAACATTGAAAGGTGAATAAGTACTTGGACTGTAGAAGCCACAGCACTACTAAAACTGCGTTTTATATGCCCAATTCGCAAGGCCATTACCGGGACTGCTTTGGTGAAACTTCCGTTTGATGCGACGGAAATTCGTTAAGTCGAGAGGTCGACCCTCGTCAACCGCGTATTTTAACGTCGTTAAATTCGCAAAGATGTTCCCTCTACTTCAACGCCCAAAAAGCATTGAGCTATACATACGTATGTACAATGAGAGTAATGGAGGTAAGATGATGAATATAAGTTCTATAAGATTAATTCTCTAATCGACAGATTTTGCACAAAGAATGATATTATTTGTACATGTTACACAGTAATTCTTTCTGTAACTTCATTTTGGTTATTTAGTACTTGTACAGCTTGGGACAATGATTCCTGGATAGCTCTAGCTTGTGTTAATATCCCCTAGAGGGATAAGATTAAAAAATAGTAATAAATCTGTGTCTTTTTCAATGGTCGTTGATGCTGCTAGATTTTTATGTTCCGAAGTGAAAATAATTTTAACGAAGAAATAATGGCCTTATTTGTACCTGACAATGAGATCTACAAATTCTATATGAATCTTTCTCTGTTGGATGACGACAAAGTTTTTGCAATAAATAATTTTATTTAAGTAATTATTGTCACTAGCAAAAAAAATTTTATACAGAAGTTGTAGCCACTGACGTTCTCTACAAGAAAGATTCTCTGCATTTTTCTTCTAACTTCGGGATTTAACGAGTTAAGTATGATTAATCGACAGTTTATTGGTACTGACAAAATCGGGTCACTTCCCCTGTCGAAATAGCAAACTTTTCGCCAAAAACTTTGTTTTCCCTCAAATACTTCTAAAACGTTGAACCTGTGGGAAAATAGCACAGGGTCTTATTNATTGAAAGGTGAATAAGTACTTGGACTGTAGAAGCCACAGCACTACTAAAACTGCGTTTTATATGCCCAATTCGCAAGGCCATTACCGGGACTGCTTTGGTGAAACTTCCGTTTGATGCGACGGAAATTCGTTAAGTCGAGAGGTCGACCCTCGTCAACCGCGTATTTTAACGTCGTTAAATTCGCAAAGATGTTCCCTCTACTTCAACGCCCAAAAAGCATTGAGCTATACATACGTATGTACAATGAGAGTAATGGAGGTAAGATGATGAATATAAGTTCTATAAGATTAATTCTCTAATCGACAGATTTTGCACAAAGAATGATATTATTTGTACATGTTACACAGTAATTCTTTCTGTAACTTCATTTTGGTTATTTAGTACTTGTACAGCTTGGGACAATGATTCCTGGATAGCTCTAGCTTGTGTTAATATCCCCTAGAGGGATAAGATTAAAAAATAGTAATAAATCTGTGTCTTTTTCAATGGTCGTTGATGCTGCTAGATTTTTATGTTCCGAAGTGAAAATAATTTTAACGAAGAAATAATGGCCTTATTTGTACCTGACAATGAGATCTACAAATTCTATATGAATCTTTCTCTGTTGGATGACGACAAAGTTTTTGCAATAAATAATTTTATTTAAGTAATTATTGTCACTAGCAAAAAAAATTTTATACAGAAGTTGTAGCCACTGACGTTCTCTACAAGAAAGATTCTCTGCATTTTTCTTCTAACTTCGGGATTTAACGAGTTAAGTATGATTAATCGACAGTTTATTGGTACTGACAAAATCGGGTCACTTCCCCTGTCGAAATAGCAAACTTTTCGCCAAAAACTTTGTTTTCCCTCAAATACTTCTAAAACGTTGAACCTGTGGGAAAATAGCACAGGGTCTTATTTCTAACTGGCAATTAAAGCTACAAGTTCTGTATGAAAGAAACATCTTTCTTTAGCATCGATATTAACGAATATTTGACAAAGAACGATAAAATAGTTTATTACAAAATACTCATCAACTATTGACGGTAGAAAAAAATGATTCATACGAAATGCCGCATACTTGATGTATCATTTGTAATAAACAGGTTTTGAACAACTTGCGCAAGTTTGGGATCTTCCATCTAATACTAATACTAATACTAATACTAATAAAAATATCAAATATAACTTAAAACTCTAAAGAAGTATAATAAAATAGCTTGGTACTTCTTTTTCTTATGCAAGAGATTTAAAAAATAAATTATTAACGATTGCACATATGTATAATTATACCTAACAAAATGAGTTCCAAAAAGTAATCAAATTGTCCAACGTGGTTAAGTTCTCTCTTAAATTATACTATTTTAATATTATTCGATTCAATTAGATATATCACTCGTTCAGCGTTCACAGGCGACACGCGAAAAGGGTATCTAAACACAATGCGTGATTTTAACTAGAAATTCTCGATGATTTAATCACCATTACTTATTGTGACAAAAACCACGAGTGACTGCACGAAAACTTATAATGATCGCAATTTTTACCCTAAGTAAGTTATTACTATTTTTCATTTAAATCATTAAAATGTCAAGATTATTATTATTATGTTAATTATTTAGTAAATATGTGTGTGTTTGTGAAAATACGTATCATCAATTCTGGTACAATCCCGGGGTTCATTGTTGTTCGAAAACTCAATATGTCGGGTTGCAGAGATTGTAAGCGGTAACTGACAGACGATGACGATTGTGTACTTGGTAGAATAACCAAGCCGAAAACAGGAAACTGGGACGCTAACCTACAGGTTTATGTTAGTACGAGTGCCCATTTCACACCGTCTATGATACGAGTATGCAAGGCAGTCCTTCTGTTATTGATATCTGCTAGATGATAACGTATACGTCTGTATGCCCGAGCTTACTATAACTGTTACGATGACTATAGAGAGAGGTGCAATGTTCTGCGAATCTCTCGGCGTGATCGCTCGTTCCATTGCTGACAATTACGTCACTGCGGGGAATTGCAGCATGCGACAACCCAGTTACGCTCCCTCTTGATGCTCGCTTTTTAATTTCCAATTCACCTATACGTATCCGCGTTGCAAGCGGCGGAAACGAGCGTTCGTTCAATTTATGGTGGGAGACGGTTTTGAATTGTAAATTAAATTGCTTATTCAATGGTTTTCTTAAGCGGGGCTGGTTGTTGGTACACAGCGGGACCCGAGAGATTCAGTTGCAATTGATTGGTACCGCTTTTTAAACTTAAATTGGCCATACGTCGTCAAGGAACGTTTACCAGCGAAGTTGACACAATTCGGATTCGAGAGCGAGCGAAGGAATTATTAGTCTCTCCTTCAACGCTGTAAATTCTGCGACGTGCAATCGTTCAACCGGTCCAACTTTCTTCACCGGAAAAAAGTAATATCACGGTCTATTGTATCTTTCGCGCTTGAATTGTAAATTCTCCGCAGAATAAAAATATGCATCTCCCCTCCCTCTCCCCGTCTCCGTTCCTCTCCATCTTCGTTCCGTCCCTCTCCGGCCGACCCTTTATAATTCATGCCGGTGCTTTTTGTATCCTAGTTTTGTTTCTCTTTTCTCAACTTTCCTCGTTGTTTCCTGCCACGGTAACTAAGTCCCCTGCGATTCCACTTTTATTCGCGGGTTTCGTTGCGCGAAATTTGTTACTCGGCTGACATCGATCGCGTGCATTCGTTTTTCTACCATACGACAGCGTACGAACAAAAATTTACATCCATCCCTAGTTGCACGTTCCGCATATTCGTATCGAATAATGCGTTTAAAAAATTAAATATACGCGAGGCGTTTAAATCACTCGAACGGCCGGGCGGAAAAAATTGTATAGAAAATGAGTTCAGCGATGTTGCAACGCATTGGTCGGAATTAACTCTCGAGCAGAAAAGGATTAAATAGTCGCGACGGCCAATTTAGTGAAAAATAAATTACAGTTATTGGCCGGTAATACGTTAATCCCTTGGCCAGCCAAGCGGCGCACGTGAAGCGGCTCGGTTTATTTTTAACGCGAGCACCAGCGCCAGCAACAGCAACCACCTATCCCATTTTCTTCTCTCGTGATATATGTGCCTAATAAATATCGTTTTCCGTGATGCAGAAAATATAGTTTCTGAGACCCTTTAACCGCGCCGGATTCGTGCAGATTCGTTGCGTGAAATAAAACGTTCCGCTCTCGCCGGATCTTCTTTCACGGACGGATCGAGGCCGATGAGCGGGCAGCGCGCGATGACAAAAAGAATAAATTAGTAAAAATGCGAGCAACACAAGTCGGCCAGCCGGGGTGAAACCAAAGCTGGAGGAACTGAACCGGAGGGAAACGGGGAGGAAGGATGAGATGGAACGCGAAAAGAGGAAGGGTGAAAAAGAGAAATAGAAGAGCGGGAAGCAAGCAAGCCTTGAAAAAGGATACACACGAAAACAGCTGGAAACTGAAAATGCGCGCTGGCGCCTTTCTCGGTTTTCTGGTTGATGGGAACCGCGTGGCAGGGAATTTCATTTAGGCTTTTTAGCTGGTGCTCGGTTAAATAGCGCGTTCGTTTCCAAACCGTTTAATAAAACGGAATCGGACGTTTCGGCTAGGAGCTTCTCGCTGGTAGAACGCGTAAAAAATCCATCCTCCCGTTCAGGGTTCCTCTCTCCTTTTGGTGGCTTTGAAATGATTCATTCCCACCGACCGATTTCATCGTAAATCGAACGGCGGAGCGGGGATGGGATGAATGCGGTTTCAAGCTGATCGGCCATCGTAATTTTCCGTGGATGCGTATCTAAATTGAAATCGTTATTGAAATTATTATTCGTCTCGGGATTTAATACGCTCTTAGCGATCGGACCGTCACTAATTGCAAATAATATTTCCGCGGACGCGCGCATTGTGGACTCATTCGATTAATTTGCGAATTCGATTATCGCGATTAACGGAATTGATTAAAGTGCATTTAGGGAAAAAAGGGAAGATTTAAAGTATTACCGAAATTGATTATAAATGCCAGTCAGCTAACGCTGGAACTTTTGAATGCTTATGAATTGATCTAACTAATCAACGAAGCTGATAAATCAGCCGGAAATTTGTATTATGAAGAATTGATTAAAGTGCATTTAGGGAAAAAAGGGAAGATTTAAAGTATTACCGAAATTGATTATAAATGCCAATCAGCTAACGCTGGATCTTTTGAATGCTTATGAATTGATCTAACTAATCAACGAAGCTGATAAATCAGCCGGAAATTTGTATTATGAAGAATAATAAAAATAATAAGAAAATGAGAACATTTGACGTTGAGTTTAGCAGCTCTTCAAAATGAGGAAAATAATTTATGTACTGGAAGAGATCAATAAACCTGTTCGGACAGGCGGCGGAACGATATTTTCCGGTTTTTGCCGAGAGCGCGGAATTGATTGGGAAATAGTACGTGCCGGTAACGGTGCGAGCTCATAAACCAGGTCCTTTCGTATGCAAATGCACGCGACTAAAGCCAGTAACAAGGGGTGTGTAATCTGCCATTGCGTTTGTCCTTCTCCGTATCCATTTTTCCCCATCGCATTCACTTCCCATCCAACCCTCTCGATTTTGTCATCCAACGGTCTAACCGGCTCGATTCAATTTACTTCACGATAAAATCGTCCGTTTTTCTAAACGTCCTATCGTAAGGGACTACAAACCGTTCGAGATCTCGCGTAGAAAAAGGGTCTCCCGCTATTGGGAAGTCAAGCACTCTTGGAAATCCATCGAGTGGTCTATTTTGTCGAACTTAATAATCGAATTTTCCTCGGACAACAAAGACACGGATTGAAATGGTCAACGATCTAATGACACGAATAAACAGAATTATATTATAATTTCTTATTGATCATCAAGATCAGCTGAAATAAATTTTCACTTCATTTAAATGTATCCAAAAGATGCGCATAAATTTTTAATTATTCCAGGACACGTAATGTAGCGAATTTGCATCATTAATGAAAATGAAATTAAACGCAAGTACGTTGGGCAAAGAAGTGTGTACAATGCTCCCTGGCGAAGAGCTGCGACGAACCCATAAGTCCGCTAAAAACTGTGTCAGCAAACAACGTGGGAAAACTATATAAAGAACAACAAGGAAAGATATTTCAACAAACATTGCCAGCGCGACCGTCCCATTTTAGAGGCGCAACCTCTTTTAAATCCATATAAAAACGCTGTGTTGTTCGACCTAAAAACCGATAGCTACAGGACCCAAGCGAAATAGCTACCGGAGAGAAACTGCTACGCGAAATTGTATGGGTTCCCGGCACAAGTACATGTGGCAGCAAACAGAAAGTTCAAAAGCGTCAGTTAACTTCTAATTAAAAAACAGGATATACTTTATGGGAAAAGTTACTAGCACATGATTTACTCACAAATAAAAACAAACGTAAGTCGGTGCATATGAAACCTGTCGTCTTTTTCATGTATAATTAATACGANCAGGACCCAAGCGAAATAGCTACCGGAGAGAAACTGCTACGCGAAATTGTATGGGTTCCCGGCACAAGTACATGTGGCAGCAAACAGAAAGTTCAAAAGCGTCAGCTAACTTCTAATTAAAAAACAGGATATACTTTATGGGAAAAGTTACTAGCACATGATTTATTCACAAATAAAAACAAATGTAAGTCGGTGCATATGAAACCTGTCGTCTTTTTCATGTATAATTAATACGGCAAATGCTGACTTCTAGCGTATCATATCATACATATTCAATTCAAATTGCTAATTACCATAGATGTTAAAAATTACATGGAGTATCATGCGTATTCAATTTAAATAATTTATTATTTACACATTGTTGAAGGACTTAATAATTTATTATCCTAAATGCACGCAACAATTTAATTATGAGCGCAATCGAAGATTCATAATAAAAATAATTTTTGTTAAAAAAGAAAATCTCTGAAATCTACAATTGGACAATTCAGTCAATATATTATTTAGTAGTCTTAACGAAATCAAATGAAGAACACGACTTGATTTAACGAGATTTGTGTGATAGAGTTCACGCGAAATGATTAATACGCCTCGATAGCTCGGAAGTGTGTCCAGTTTGTCTACGTTCAGTCCGTGTATCGATCATCGTCGAGTGCTCGTGTAAAACGAAATAAACGCGGCAACCGGCTCTATCGTTGGTATGTAAACCTAATCGATATCAATAAAACGAGGAATTTCGGATAAAAGCGAACAGGTATGTATCGAAATCGTTTTACGTGTAAAGAGTTTCATCACGCGTGCAGACGATTCGATATCATATGAGGGTAGGAGAAAAAAAATATTTTTTTTGTCAGCCCTCCGATGGAGAAGATTAAAACTTCAGGGTTTTAATATTCATTGATTTTCAGAAATAGCGAAATCGTTGGTTGTCGGACCGATTAGAGTAATAATGTGTCGTGCGTACATTCATATCATGGTTTCGTACTGTATTACCATTGCAGATTATTCTTGCACGAGTATCCGTATACATGTTGCATATACACTTCTGTTTGTAAGGCTCACACATTAGTTTACATCAAGTACCATACGTTCATATTGCGTTACATGCAGATCTACTATGTAGTACCTTACTATTTATTGTAAAACCCATGATCGAACGAGATACTAAGAGAAAAATGTGAAAGAGCAAATGAAAATTCGTAGTACTTTAATCCTTAATATATAATCAAAGGAGGACTTCTTTTAATTCTTTAGAACTATACATGCATTTCTTCACGGATGGATTTCATAATTTTGGATTATAATTTGTATCCCATATCTTATATCATGAAAGCTTTGACAACTTTAATCAAGGCTTGTTTCTCATGTATGTTATTATTATAAAAATCGTATATATTCTTTTATGTAAAGTACAATTTTATTCAAATAATTTATGATTTATCATATGATTCGTTTTTGTGATTACGAGTGTATTATTTATTTAATGATTTAATCATGTTTCAATTGAATATCTCTGATAATTAATAATTTGTAATATTTATCATACCTTTTATGGGCAATAAATATCTATGTACTTCGAAGTGTTCTAAGACTTAAGAACAGTGTATAATAATGCAACGTATGCCCGTACATAATGGTACCCAGAGGTAATGTCATTCGAAAATGAATAGTATTCTATACTGCAAGAGAATACGCATGCGTAAGTGTACGTGATAAACAACGCGAAAACTATTTCGCAAGCAGAAACAGAAATGAGATTTCTCAACGACATGGAAGTTAGAAACAGAGGTTGTTTCTGACCTTCTCAGAACGTCTAATTTTCCATTGCCTCGAACATTTTCAAATAGAGTAATGCTTGCAAAATTGCCAAACGGATTTCACTCTGTAAATTAATTTGAACCTTGAAATTATATCAGTGCGCGTTATTAATGACTTTATATCTACGTAAATAAAAACAATTTGGATACAAATATGTGTAGACAGTTACCCTTCCACAATCATTTATGCGTAACTCATGAGGATATCATATGGATCAACATGAAACACGAGATATAGCCGGGTGAATGGTGCGAAATACTGGAGAGAATTTATAAACTCGATTTTCTCGAAAAACGAAGCATCAAACGAAAAAATGTTATTTCTCGTTTGCGACTTATTTTCGAACGTAGTATCAGCCGAAACTCAGTTTTACTACACATTCCGTCACATTCAATGCAGCATGGAACGTTCATACAGATACTAGTTCCCAAAATGAAATAAATAAAAAGGAAGCAAGTGTTAGACAAACAAACTAAATTTGTATGCATGTGTATACAGGTACCAACACGGATTCAAATATTTATTTAGTTCAAATACGAGAGAACGCACACGTTGTCCGTAATACAATAAAAAACCAGACTGAATTAATAAGCAGTTTCGTATTTAATAGCGGTTTGTATGATATTACGAGCATTTTCACCACGGTCCGTAGTATTCGCGTAGTACAGCGAGGAATCTAAATTGAAACGATAAAAGAACCCTCGTGGAACCAGCTCGTTGCACGATTTATAGTCTGGCTGACGCATCGGAGGAACAGAATCGAGAATCTACTTGGCCGACGCTTTGGGAGAGAGCCTCGAAGAGGTGGTATCAATTAAAATTGGTTACGGTACGTTCGGTGAAATCACGTCGCACTGGGGCCTGTCATCGAGAAGAGGCCATCGATCCAGTTCGGATCGGTCGTAAAATAAAGATTTGGCCAAGAGGGTAGTCCTTCTCGTGGAGGGGTTACTTCGACCCCACACGTAATCCAGCGGCGTGTGTATCCACGCTGGTGCACACACAGACCGGCTTCGATACCGTAGGGGCGGATCGGCTGTACTCGGCCTGAATACTGATTCTCCACGGACGCATACATTACCTACGCGGATAAAAGATATTTGCATTTTGATGGACCGTGCCGAGTGCATTTGACGTTTCATATGCATTCCATGGGCGGTCTGCGCACTCGTCTGGACCCGGTAAAGTGTGAAAAAATCACCCCTGCCCTGCTTTCTCGTCTAAGTGCCACGAGCTATTTGTATTTATTTCGCAACTTTATCCGGTGCGCCGCCGCGGCGTCTCGAGTACCCTTTTGAATATCTCGACGCTGATCTCCAGCCTCCGAGAGATTAATCTTTCACAGTGTTCGTGAAATGAAGTATACAAGCGAATATCATTCAATTTTTTCTCTATTCTCTGCATATCATTTAATGATATTTAACAATATAGTTCGAAATACAAAATC